>OZ023274.1:74126390-74370332 GCA_964007475.1 Hybos culiciformis
GTACGTTCTGTAAGTACCGATTGTCCGTAGCTAAGGAATTCCCTTTTCTGCAAAATACTGCAAATAAATTCTGCAAATCCCTACGATAAGGACAGCTGTGACATTTCATTTTAAAATCATATACATTAAAAAAATTTATATGGGCATATTGAAATGTGTCATTTGTTCTATTTCAAATTTTGAAGAATCATTTGTAACATTTATTAATTATATGCATGTATATTGTTTAAGGAAATACAAATTTGATGAAATTTCAAAAATTCTGCCTTTTTTTAAATGTTTTTAATGTAACACATAAAAATTATGAAAAATAAAACTTACTTAATACAAATTGTCTAATAAAATGCATGAACAAAAAATGAGTGAATGTGTTTTTTTACATATATTAATGTTTCCTACTCTGTATTGAATCAAGCTGAATATCGCTTGCAAGTTCTTTAATAGAGCAAAAAAGTACGAACAATTTACTTTTTAAATAGGATCTTGCCTCACTTCAACATGAATTATTACTTCCTATTCACTAGTGGTTCACCGATGAAAAAGTATTTCTATTTCTAAAACTAGTGTCATGCTATTGGTGAACAAATATTAAAAGTACAAAGCACCTGACCTGATGTCTTATTAACATTATGCTAATGTATGTTGCCGTTCTCCCTTCTTTACGAAGTTTCTTAATATTTTCTTGTTGTAGCGAATTTTTATTTAAAATATAAAATGTTTGATATCTCGAAAACTAAGGAAGATATCGAAAATTTTTATTTAATTTGCATAATTGATTGAAAAATAATCATCATAAAGGAAGGATAGCTTGTAGTGAAATGTAAACAAGAACTGGGTATAAACCTTTTTAAAGTATATGGGTTGAACTAAATTTGATAAAATATATAAATAAAATTAAAAATTTTATATTTTTATTAAAAATTTTATATTTTTATTTAAAATTTTGTGTTTTATTAAAATCAAAATATAAAATTTCAAATTTTATTTAGGAAAACAAAAAATTTTGTTAAAATTAACTTTTTTTTGTTTGTTTTTAATCAAAATTATCAATGTCCTTAGCTAAGGCCAACTAAAAAGTACTCCCAGAATACGGACTATTATGGGAAATTATAAAATTTCACTTTGCAGAAGTTTTGAGGTAGGATTGCATTACTGAACGATTTTTTGTAGAATTTGTCCGTATTTAAGGACTTTAGCTGGCACATTTTGTCTTTCACAAAGTACAAATTGTCTGCAACGTAGGATTTTGTCATTAGCTAAGGACAATCTGTACTTACTGAATGTACTATAAACATATTTTACTTAAAAATATTAAATTAATTCTATGTTTGTATATGCAATTTATTTAGTAATTTCAATAATTTTAAACTTGTAATAAATTTAATTAATAAATTAATAAATAAATAAATTAATAAATTGTTTTTATTTGTTTTGGAAAGCAAACTTTTGAAGAATGAAGCGTTAGAGATAATGACTATCTTATTTTAAAGAAGGCTTGAAAAAATTCTGTAGAATTTGTTTGAAAATTTTAAACCCAAATATCTCAAACATTTCCACGTATTTCGTTTTCAATAAATATTTTTTAAACCAATTATAAGTAAATTCACAATTAATTCAAAAATATAAATAATACAGAAAATACATAATACAGAAACATTGAAGTTGAAATAATTAAAAACTTGATCAGCAAACTTTAGAAATAGACATTAAAATTGAAAGTGATATAAGTTCAAATATAATGAAAATAATAAAATATTTTAAATACGATTTAATTAAACCGATGTAGATCTTATATTTTAATCAATATTCAATACATAAATTTAGTTCAAGTTTACAAAATATAGCAGCTGAATTAACTTACGAAAAAAGAATGAATAAGAAATAAAAACAATTGGAATAAACTGACAAACTTTTCTACTGCACTAAGAATAGAAAAAAATGTTAAAAACAAAATTGGCTCATGGTTCACACCACAGCAATAATATTTAGAATAGCTAAATTATTGAAAAAAAAACTAATTTAAAAAAGAATTTATATTAACACAAATCAACATAATTGTTATTTTAAAATTAATTTAATTAATTTACTCTTTTAATGCATTTTAAACGAAAATCTTTTTTATTTTGTTATTTTTACTTTTTTTTTGAATGGCTGAATATGAAAGAAAATTGTTACAACATAAACAACATAAATGCAAAAGAGCAATTAACAACAAACACAGTAGATAAGAACTATGTCAAACTGCCGGCCTCAAAACCATCACTTTAATTATGATGACACCCCTTTAATTCTACAGAGAGGAAGTAATATAACAAAAATTTAAAAGATCGAAGTAATATCCAATACTACAGAAGCTAATATTTAATTATTATATTATATGACAATATTTATCAATATTCTCATAATAAAAAACCAATCACCGAAAGCAAAAGAAAATTAAAATTTATAAAAATAAAATAATCAGTATTCAACACTCGTAAAATATACAAAGTAAATATCTATATCTATGGGTGAATTGTTCGCACTTATAAAATTTAAAATCTTATTATAAGTTTGTGAGTAATTTTTAAAAAATTTTTGTAAACATTTCATTTATCTCTTAGAAAGTAAACTTTTTTTTATTGCTTGAAGATGCAGTAAGTTGCGAATTATTCAATATCCAGAAATAAAATTGAAAATTTCTTAAAATAACATAACAAACATATACCAGCAATAATAAAATACATTATTAAAATTATATTTTCTATTCTAATACCTTCTTCGCACTTCAATATTTTTCCGGATATTTCGATTTTTCCGGAAACTTTATGGATTTTATCATACAAAAAATTTTTCCGGATATTTTAACTTCCAGTTATTTTTCCACTTAGCTAGTTCCTTTTAGCAACTTTTTGATAGATTTGGTACGGTTGGCACCGTTTATTTTGTGTAAAAATGTCAAAAAAATGAAAACCAAAAAAAAAAAGTGAAATTTAATTTTAAAATTATTTTTGAAAATTCATAATAAAAATGTTTTTTTAAAATAACAGAAAGTTGTTTGCTTTTTTTATTTATGTTTCTTATAGAATTGTCAAATTTTTTCCACTTCTCAAGTGCAAACGGTAGTTTCAGAAAGTGGAAATTTCCACTTATTTATCCGGATAAATGTTGAAGTGCGAACAAGGTATAACATGAAAAAACAGAAGAAATGGAAATTTAAATTATTTTCAATTTATGTCACCGCTTCGCACAGGCCAGCATTTTTCGAGAATACAAATTTACGTATAATTTTCCCTTTCTTCAGTGCTTAAACGCGTCTGTTTCTTTGAGACTATCTTCAATATGAACAAAATTTTTATTATTAAAATTCTGCAAATACGTTGGTTTTTCCCCGGGGTGAATTTTTGTTTTCTATCATAGGATCAAATGATAATTGATATTCGGCGATATTCGGCGCAACTTGTCATCTAACTTTGAAAATACGAATTTAAATACGTAAAATTTTATCGAATTTCAACTTTCATGTTTTTGAAATGTAATCTTTAAAATCATATATGTACATATATACATACAATTATAATATACTTGTATTTGATTGCACATGCCATCAATTTTAAGCTTATCTTTCAAATACTATTATTTAATTGCTTCCGAACAAATAACGAATTAAGATTAGGTGAGAATTTGATAACATTAAAAAAATTATCAAACTAATTAAAGCGGGGATTTTTTAATATTTATGTAAAAAATATTAAATAAACATCTTCGCTATTTAGTTTGACAATGCCATTATCTTTATCAGTACATACAGTTTAATAAATTTGTGCAAAAAAACGAAATGAAAAAATTTATTTACTTAACTTTAAATTTAATATGTTTCCTTACGACTGCAAATTCAGAAGTATCAGAAAAAATTCAGTACACTTTAAATTTAATTAAAAAAGGTGAAGAAATTGAAACTGGAAAACATGATAATATTATATTGCTACTGGGGAATACAGGAGGAGGAAAATCCACCCTTGCACAATTAATGGCTGGAGATAATGAAAAGCTGATTTCAAAAGAAGTTAGAAAAGATAGTGGAGAATTTATAATTGAAGATTCTGATAACAAAATAAGCAGCAATTCAACCTTAATTTCTCAAACTATTTTGCCTGATTTAGTTTACAGTGAAGCAACAAACTCAGCATTTTATGATTGCCCTGGTTTCAGTGATACAAGAAATTCATCTATTGACATAGCATCAACATTTTTCATTCGCAAAGTTATTTCATCAGCAAAATCTATTAAAATTGTTTTTGTTGTAAACTATTCTTCGGTAAAAGAAGGGGTAGACAGAAATGATTTTCTTGTACTGGTCAAACATGCAGCAACGTTTTTCAAAAATTTGAAAAAATTCGAGAATGCTATTGCTATCGTTATAACAAAAGTGGATAATTTATATGTTAAAAAAGGCGAAGATTTAGTTTTGGTTTCAGATGAAAAAATTATTGAAAACATTGCAAATTTTCTACAAAATGCTAAGGTTTCATTAGAGGATTTCCTAAAAGAAGAAAATGACATTTCCAAACAAGAAACATTTGAAAATGCTATAGAATTTGTAGATATTTTATTACAACAAGAAAATAATAAATTTAAAAAAATTGGAATTTTTCGGCGACCAGACGAAGGTGGTTCTGTAAGTAAAATACAACTTTTACAAGACGGAAAATTGAAACTTCAAAATTTATTCGACGAAGGAATTATATATGAAAGTCAGAATGCTGAAGATTTTGGATATACTATTTCAGAAGAATCCAAGTCAGATATTAATCTAATAGTTGAACAAATTAATTTCGAAATCAGCAAATACATTACGGAAGCTGCAGACTTTCTGAAAACAAGTTTTCTAAATCTAGAAAATGATTTTAATGATCTTGTAATTCTTAAAAGTAATTTTGAGACGGCTGTCATTATTGTTTCAGAAATGGTTAATAGCTTTGCTTCGATAGAGTCGCCACAGCAACTATCAGATATTTTAAAAGAAACTTTTGATCAAAAACTTCAATTTCCAATATCTGGTCAATTAATTGAGAGTATAGTAAAATATGATAGTTTCATAGAATTTATGCAGTTGGTAACTTCAAAAAAACTACCTTTGAAACCTTTACCCATGATTGAATCATTTAAACATGCTGTTAATTATTTAAGTGAATCAAAGGCAATTTATACATTTCTTGTTGAATTTCACATTAAACTTTCCGATTGGAGTGTACAAATTAATCCTACTGCATTTAACATAGAAAACTTTAAAAATCAAATGTTTGAATTAGAAACGCAGGGCGTGATTATATCTGGAAATCAAATCAAATATTTTCTTAATCAAATTTATTACGCAGAAATTACAAATGGATATACAATTCCGGGATTCGATAGTATTGAAAATGCTGATTTTAGTTCCGTTAAATTGAAAATACTTTTTGAAATTTTAGAATTAATACTTAATCCTAAATTAGAAATTCACTGCGAAAATAACAATATTTTGATAGCTAAAGGTAATTTTGTTAAACTTAGTTCTGTTTTAACTGCTAACCCTTGTCCAGAAAAAATTCAAAGAATAGAAGTTTACGGTCTGCGTAAAATATTTTTTGATCAAGATTTACAACAATCAAGCATAGAAGTTTTAATGGCTACGCCAATTTGGGAAATCATTGACATTAGGCAAGTTAATTTGATTGGTGATAGTTCAGGGGGATATCCTGAAATTAAAGCAGCAAATGGGCCAAGCGGTGCAGGTGGAGGTATTGAGGGAGCTGTCGGGGTGCAGGGTATTGATGGGTTACCTGGAATCCGTGCAGAGTCTGGTGGTGCTTTTTTCGGTATAAGTGCTACAATGACTAATGGCCAAAATTTAGTGATAAAATCTGTAGGCGGGAACGGAGGATCAGGTCAAAATGGTGGTGATGGGGGTAATGGTGAAAACGGAAAAGATGTAAATTGGGCGCAAGATCCGAACGGACCGTCATTTAATGGATTTCGGATTATCCAAACTGGGGGAATGGGTGGAATAGGCGGAAATGGTGGTCATGGAGGTAAAGGTGGTTTTGCTGGACTTAGTAGTGACATAGAAGTAATAAGTGTTCTAGAAAATCCATCTGTTCGAGTAGAACAAATCAACGGACAATCCGGATTAGATGGAATGGGAGGCCAGCATGGGATTGGAGGAATGAGTGGAAACCAATGCACAGGTACTTTCAAATAATTTTTATTATTGTCTAAAAATCAAACTAATATTATTTTCCCAATCAATAGGTTTTATGTCAAGACAACCGCCAATGCCTCCAATTCCTATAAATATTCAATGTAATAAAATAAAAGCGGATGATGGGTCTGATGGAATTGTTGGTGGAAATCCTTCATCTTATTCTCAAGCGGACTCAATTCATGTGGATAGAAGAGTAGATTTTTTGAATAATTTCATAAATTTAATTTCCTCTAATTTGAATAATCGGATTATGAAGAGTATATTAACAGATTATTTATATGCCTTTAATTCAAATGAAAACCTTAATAAAATAATTTAAATCTAAAATTTTTTTTTTATTTTGTTTATTACATTACCACCACTAAGCCATAGTCAGTCGAGTATACAAAATGTTTCATAGGTATACCAAATATAAAATTACGACTAGTTTTAAAATGTTTGTTGACCTGAGTGTATTTTGTGGTGCTTTTTTATGTAATTATTGTTAAGATAAATAAATTCCAGGGTAACCATTTTTTTTTTAAGGTGGAATTTTGTCGAAGGTAACCATATTCGCCCGGGAATTTCTCAAAATTCGTAAATTACGAACAGTCTTAAATTATGAAAATAATCAGATTCGTAAATTACGAAAATTGGAAATTTACGAATTTTATGAAATTCCCGGGCGAATAGTAAAAATCAAAGAAACTTATTTAAATAAAAAATAGCGATTGACTTTATAAAATCAAAATTTCCACATAGTTTCATACATTTGTAAGGATTTTTATGCCTACTTGATGCTTTCGATGTATTGTTTTGTTTTTGTAGGGAGTTTTAAACTTATGTTGTAGGGAGTAGGGAGTTTTAAACTTATGTTGCAAGATTCAAAATGCCACTTTTAAAGCTGCACGACACTTTTTAAGAGTAACGAACGCGCTATTTTTATTAAAGAAACTTAATTGACGAGTAGGAAAAGAACAAGACTTCAGATAAAGAATAAATTTAATTAAAAAACATATTTTAATCTGACCAATATTTCGAATAATTGTACTTATACAATACATCAATGGTTTTATTCTTATTTATTCAAATTGAATAAAGAAAACAAAAAAATTTATGACGCAATAAATATTTTCGAAGTGCTTCTTCAATTAAGAAAGTTGCGATTGTGACTTGATTATAAATTTACGACAGTATGTGTGTTGATTACGTATAAAATTGATTAAATAATAATAAGCTTGAATCATTATTGAAGTACGTATTTGCTTATCAGCGGCGAATTCTCAGGGTGTTCAAGGCGTTAATTAACGCCCAAGTTTTGATTTTATATACATAATACATTTAAATAAAAACAAGAACAGAAAACAGTCTTGTAAAATAAAGCGTGCAGTTTTCTGTAAATATCACTGTTTAATGCTAAAATAAGAACACATTATTACATGAAGTAAGAATTTCTGTTGCATTTTTCTGAGTTGTCAATAATAAGCGGTGAACACTTTCGAAGAAAATTCTGATTAGAATTTCTATTTTGAATAGTAAAATATGCAAGAAAAAATAGAACAAAAAATGAATACATTTTTTTCGAAGGTGTTCAGCAAGAAAAAAAACGCCTATCTTATTTCTTAACGAACAGAGTAATTTGGTTCTTACATTGGATGATTTCGAAAATTTTGTTTTGAGCTTTTGGTAGGAAATGTGTAATCAAAAAAATAAACAATTAGAAATGCATACAAAAATAATTAATGTAAACAAGTTTTTTTTCGAAACTTTTTTTTTGAATGATTGACGATTTAAATAATAATAAAGTCCTCGGAGAAAAAAATAATAAAGAAAAAGGAAATTAATTTGGGCTTTTTTCTAAGTTGTCAACAAACAAAACTGCACACTTGAATTTTTTATAAGTATTTACGTCCGAAAAAACGAAATTTATTTAAATTTAACTTTAAAATTGAAAATCTATCGATTTTATCAATCCAAAATATTGGAAAAATTTGTTTATAATCATGGCTAATGCAATTAATATTAATATGATATCAAGTATTCTAAAGACACCGTTTTCAAGAAGATCTGGAGAAGAAAAAAAAGAAATTTTAGAAAAAGGAAGACCAACTCCCGAACTACCTAATTTAAAAACTGTTTTGAAGCAAAAGGATAAAAATATAAACCGTTTCTTCAACAAAGAAAATTATGACCGTTGTGAATGGCTAGCTGGTTGTTCCACAATTAGTCGCCTATTTTGTTGGCCATGCTTATTGTTTAAAGCCAGTGTTGAGAGAAACATTTGGGTTAATGAGGGTTTCGCAGACTTAAATCATCTGAGCTCTGCAATTTCGAAGCACGAAAAATCGAAGACCCATATTAATTCAATGTTAACGTTCAAAACATATGGATTGGTTAGGATTGATTTACTGCTGGATAAACATTTACAAATTACCACCACCAATCATAATGAAATGGTATCTCGAAACCGGCAAGTACTTATGAGACTTGTAGATGCAGTTTGTTATTTAAGTATGCAAGAGCAAGGTTTTCGGGGGCATAATGAAGGATGTGATTCCAGTAATAAAGGGAATTATTTGGAACTATTGAATCTCATTGCTAAGTATGACGTTTTACTTTACCAACATTTAAATGATGCAACTATTTTTCGGGGTACATCCAGCACTATTCAAAATGATATCATAAATAGCATTTCTGCAGTTATTTTTGACGATATTAAAAGTGAGCTATTGCAAACTAAATTTGTATCAATTTTAGTAGATGAAACTACAGATATTTCAAAAAAGTCTCAAATGTCTGTACTCTTAAGATTTGTAGATCAAAAAGGAGAAATTCAGGAAAGATTTCTTGGCTTCACTGACGTGAGTGGTAACAGACGTGCAGTTGCAATATCAAATCACATTATTAAATTTATTGAAGATCTTAATTTAGATAAAAAACTTGTAGCTCAAGGATATGATGGTGCTGCAGTTATGTCGGGTGAGCTAAATGGCACACAATCCCTTGTTAAAGAAAAATATCCAACTGCATTATTTGTGCATTGTTTCGCTCATAAATTAAATTTAGTTTTATCTCAGTCAGTTGAATTTATTAAAGAGTGTAGGTTATTTTTTGGAACAATAAGTTGCATTCCAACTTTTTTTTCTCACTCTTCAAAACGAAGTTTTGCACTTGAAAGTTTTATAAAAATTAAGTTTCCTCAAGTCGCTCCAACTCGCTGGAATTACAGCTCACGTCTTGTAAACACTTTAAAAGATCATCAAAACGAGATAAAAGGTTTTTTTGAAAATATACTTGAAAATGAAGATGAATGGGACTCAGATGCTGTTATAAAATCTCGGGGTTTTCTTTATTTTCTAAATGATTTCAATTCTGTTTTTCTTCTTGAAATATTTTCTAAAATTTTCGGTTTTACTGATTTATTATATAATGTTTTGCAAAATAAAAGTTTAGATATTGGTTTTTGTAGTAAAATGATTGAAGACACAATTTTAGCTATAAGTGAATTAAAAGAAAATTATAAACAGATATTTATGACAGCAAAAGATATTGCTGGAAATCCAAAACTAAAAAGAAATGTTAATTTAGAAATAAATCATGAAAAGCAAATTTATAATGAAATTATTGATACAATTGTCGAACAAATGAAAATTAGATTTAAAGATTTAGAAAAAATTAGTTTTGTCGGCTTAATGGATCGTAAAAAATTTCCAGATTTTAAAATAAGTTTCCCACAAAATTTAATTACTTCATTAAAAAAATCTTGTTATGCTGGATTTTTCGATTTTCCAAAATTAAATAACGAATTAACGGTGTTATATAACTCAAGCTGTTATTCGGGAATTGCAATTCATGAAATTATAAAATATAATATTCAGAATGATTTAATTTCGACATTTTCCGAGCTTCAAAAACTCGGCTGCCTTATTATGACAATACCGTCAACAACTGCTTCGGTTGAGCGTTCTTTTTCTGCGTTAAAACGTATCAAGAGTTTTACTAGAAATAGTACTGGACAAGACAGATTGTCTAATTTATCATTAATTACTATTGAAAAGGATCTCCTCAGAGAATTAAGATCTAAACCAAATTTTTTTGATAAAGTATTGGAATTTTTTTTAAAAAAAGAACGAAGGATTGAATTTACATTTAAATAAAAAAAATCATATAATTTTATAGTAATGTTGTTTTTTTAATTACCTACTTGTTAGTATATAAATAATTATGTGCGATGAAGACATTTATTTTTAAACACGAAAAATTTATAATTTTTATTTTGTATTTAAAATACAATTATATACTAATAAAATACAAATTTAATGTAATGTAAAATATCTTTTTTATTTGTTGACGCCTTGAAAAATTACTCAGGATTCGCCACTGTTGCTTATCTATTTAGATTTATTTTTTATTAGTATTTATTTCCAAATTTTTTGATTTAAGCAAAGACGTCTGCTGTATTATTGACTTATTCAACTATAGCACCCTCAATATAAATTACTTAATATGAAATTTCTCTGTGTATTTCAGTTTTTGATATTTTTTATGTCTGTTAGCACAGAATTCTCGGAAAAAATTCAATACACTTTAAATTTAATTAAACAAGGTGAAGATATAATTGAAACAAGCAAATATGATAACATATTATTGCTATTGGGAAATACAGGTGGCGGCAAATCAACCCTTGCACAATTGATGGCCGGAGATAATGACATGCTTATTTCAAAAGAGGTTACAAAAGATAGTGGAGAATTTATAATTGAAGATTCTGAAAACAAAATAAGTAACAATTCTACCTTAATATCTCAAACTATTTTTCCGGATTTAGTTTTCAATAGTGTAACGAACTCTGCGTTTTATGATTGCCCTGGTTTCAGTGATACCAGAAATTCATCTATAGACATAGCATCAACATTTTTCATCCGAAAAGTTATTTCATCAGCGAAATCTATTAAAATAATTTTCGTTGTAAACTATTCTTCAGTGAAAGAAGGAGTTGATAGAAATGATTTTCTCGTGCTCATCAAGCATGCGGCAACATTCTTCAAGAATTTCAAAAAATTTGAGGATTCTATTGCTATTGTTGTAACAAAAGTCGATAATTTATATGTAAAAAAAGGGACAGATTTAGTTATGGTTTCAGATGAAAAAATTATTGAAAACATTGCACAATTTTTACAAAAGGGAAAAGATTCCTTAAAAGATTTTATAAAAGTAGAAAATGACATTTCTAAACAAGAGACCCTTAAAAATGCTATAGAATTAATAGATATTTTATTAAAACAAGATAACAGCATATTTGAAAAAATTGGAATTTTTCGGCGACCAGATGAAGCTGGTCCTGTAAGCAAAATTCAACTTTTACAAAATGGAAAATTAATTCTTCAAAATTTATTTGATACAAATATCAAGTATGTTAACCAAAATGATGAAGATTTTGGATACACAATTTCCGAGGAATCTAAAGCAGATATAAATTCAATTGTTGAACAAATTAATGTCGAAATCAGCAAGTCTATCACGGAAGTTGCGGACTTTTTGAAAATCAGCTTTTTAAAGTTGGAAAATGAGTTTACTGACTTGTTAGGTTTAAAAAATAGTTTTGTTATGGCTTTCGATACTGTTTCCGAAATGGTTAAAAGTTTTAATTCATTAGAGTCACCGAAAGAACTATCTGCTATGTTGATTGATACTTTTAATAATAAGCTTCACTTGCCAATTTCTGATGAAATAGTTTCAAATATAATAAAATATGACAATTTTATTGAATTTTTGCAATTGGTATCTTCAAAAAAACTGACTTTAAGGCCTTTACTCATGACTGAAGCATTTGAACATGGAATTAAGTATTTAAGTGATTCGAAGGTTATTTACACTTTTCTTGCTGACTTTCACATTAAACTATCCGATTGGAGCGTACAGTTGAATCCTGCTGCATTTAATGTAGAATTTTTTAAAAACCACATGTTTGAAATTGAAAAACAAGGCGTGGCTGTGACTGGAAATGAAATTAAAAGCTTTCTAGATCAGATTTACTACGAAGAAATTAAGAATGGTTACAGAATTCCTGGATTTGATAGTATTGTTAATGTTGAATTTAATTCTATTAAACTAATTGTACTATTTGAAATTTTAGAAATAACACTTAATGCCAAAATAGAAGTTTATTGCGAGAATAACAATATCTTGGTAGCTAGAGGGAATTTCGTTAAATTAAGCACTATTTTGAGCACCCAGATTTGTCCTGAAAAAATTCAGAGAATAGAAGTTTACGGTTTACGTAAAATATTTTTTGATCAAGACCTACAACAAATTGGCCAAAACATAAGAGTGTTAATGGCTTCGTCCATTTGGGAAGTAATCGATATTCGACAAATTAATTTGATTGGAGATAGTACAGGAGGACATCCTGAAATTAAAGCTGCAAATGGCCCAAGTGATGTAGCAGGCGGTGTTGACGGTGTTGACGGTGGCCATGGCGCAAATGGATTACCTGGAATCAGAGCGGAATCTGGTGGTGCTTTTTTCGCAATAAGTGCAAGAATGATTAATGGTCATAATTTGGTAGTAAGATCTATAGGAGGAAACGGAGGAGCAGGACAAAATGGTGGTGACGGTGGTAATGGTGAGAATGGAAAAGACGTGGATTGGATATGTGACCCTAATGAACCCCCACAACCAGGATGTCCACTTGTTCAAAAAGGTGGAATGGCTGGAAGGGGGGGAAATGGTGGCCATGGAGGTAAAGGTGGCTTTGCTGGTCACAGTAGTGAAGTAGAAGTTATAAGTGTTGTAGAAAATCCAACAGTTCAGGTTGAACAAATCAATGGACAACCTGGGTTTGATGGAATTGGAGGCCAGCATGGAATTGGAGGAATTAGTGGTAACCAGTGCACAGGTAATTTTAATAATTTTTTGTTTTTGTTATAAAGTAATCTCATAACTCTATTTTATAAAATAGGGTATTTTGGAGACCTGCCGATGCCTCCAACACCCATAACACTTGAATGTACTAAAATAAAGGCAGATGATGGGCTTGATGGAATTGCTGGAGGAAACCCTTCCAATTATCTCCAAGCAGACGTTATTGATATAGACAGAAAATTGGATTTTTTCAATAGTTTCAAAAATTTTATTTCTTCTGAGTTGAATAATCGAATAATGACAAGTGTATTAACAGATTTCTTGAATGCGCTGAACTCAAATGAAAATCTAAGAAAAATAACTTAATCGCAAATGCATATAATGTTCACACTCACATATACACATATTAAGTACTCGAATCATTTGTATCGACTTTCTTAACTTAAAACAGTGAAAAAACATTCCATACTCAACTTTATAATAATAGTATTCATATTCAAATAAAATAAAAATCTTTAAAATAATTAAATTAAAAATCTGAAATTTAAATTTAGTATTTTACTTGAAAATAAACGTTATAATTTAATAATTTAATTTCTTATTTTTGCTGTGTGACTTCTGTAATAAATAAATAAAAATAAAATTATTTTGACTTCTTTAGTTTGGTTATTAAAATGAACAGTGGAAAATTGGTGAAAAAATTATTATGGAATGTTTATAAATTATTTAGCGTTTAAAATAAAATTACTGAAAAAATTTAGTCACCCTTTTTATAATAATACAAAATTTTCAGTAATTTTAATAAAATAAGAATAGCAATTTTGTTTCATTAAGTAAACATTTGTTTTTTTTTAATTTTGACTAGGTAAATGATAGAAACTAAAAAAAATTGTTTCTAAAAACCCAAAACCCAAAAACCGTGGTTTCGAGAAATGCGTTTTTTCAAAAACCCTATTCTTGCTTCTATTCGAAGAAATTCATAGTTTGATTGATGTTTATTTCGATTTGTAACATAATTCAAATTTCCCATTGCAATTACAAGTTCTAACCCGTATTCCAGGCAATTGTACGTTACTGAACTCTTAAGCTACAGAGTAACTCACTGCTTCTTTTAAATTTTCTTTTACATTTTTTTTACATATTTAAATATATTATAAATTGGTATGAAAAATATCATATAATTTAGAACAAGTATAAAGGTAATAAAAAGGATTGATCTGGAGGAGTTGGAAATGTTGAACAACTAATTTCACCGATTTTCTTAACATGTTAAGGTTCAAAAGTTGTGACATATTAACTTATATTTTTGATAATTCGTGACTAATGCCGATTCTAAGTAAAGGTTCTTAAAAATTAAATTTATTTAAATGCTAAAAACTAATTAATAAATTTATTTGTTTTGAAGAAAAGAAATAAAAAAATGTATTAAAAGTTGTTCAGTTGACGAGGGTTTCCTGTTAATTAATATTATAGATAAGAATGTATACAGTTTTGTTTATTCTAAATGCAGCCTCAAAGTATTTGTTTTCCTTATCTACAATTTGAAGTGCTGTTATCTGACATGATTAAAAAAAATTAAAAATACAGAATTTATTTAAAGAACTTGATTTAAAGCTTAGAAATTCAGAAAAATTGCGTTATTTGAAAAGCACTGTGAATATAAGTAAGTCGACATGAGACTAATATGTGTCGTCGAACTTTTAATTCTGTCTATCACTGTTAGCACTGAAGTGTCGGAAAAAATTGAGTATACTTTAAATTTAATTAAACAAGGTGAACAAAAAATTGAAACTGGAAAACATGATAACATAATATTGTTATTAGGAAATACTGGAGGAGGTAAATCTACCCTTGCACAATTAATGGCTGGAAATAATGACAAACTTATTTCAAAAGAGGTTACAAAAGATAGTGGAGAATTTATAATTGAAGATTCTGAAAACAAAATAAGTAACAATTCTACCTTAATATCTCAAACTATTTTTCCGGATTTATTTTTCAATAGTGTAACAAACTCTGCATTTTATGATTGCCCTGGTTTCAGTGATACCAGAAATTCATCTATAGACATAGCATCAACATTTTTCATTCGAAAAGTTATTTCATCAGCAAAATCAATTAAAATAATTTTCGTTGTAAACTATTCTTCAGTGAAAGAAGGAGTTGATAGAAATGATTTTCTGGTGCTGATCAAGCATGCGGCAACATTCTTCAAGAATATCAAAAAATTTGAGGATTCTATTGCTATTGTTGTAACAAAAGTCGATAATTTATATGTAAAAAAAGGGACAGATTTAGTTATGGTTTCAAATGAAAAAATTATTGAAAACATTGCACAATTTTTACAAAAGGCAAAGGAATCCTTAAAAAATTTTATAAAAGAAGAAAATGACATTTCCAAACAAGATACACTTAAAAATGCTATAGTTTTAACAGATATTTTATTAAAACAAGATAACAGCTTATTTGAAAAAATTGGAATTTTTCGGCGACCAGATGAAGCAGGTCCTGTAAGCAAAATTCAACTTTTACAAAATGGCAAATTAATTCTTCAAAATTTATTTTATACAAATATCAAGTATGTTAACCAAAATGATGAAGATTTTGGATACACAATTTCTGAGGAATCTAAAGCGGATATAAATTCAATTGTTGAACAAATTAATGTCGAAATCAGCAAATGTATCACGGAAGTGGCGGAATTTTTGAAAACCAGTTTTTTAAAGTTGGAAAATGAGTTTACTGACTTTTCAGCTTTGAAAAATAGTTTTGTTTTGGCTTTCGATACTGTTTCCGAAATGGTTAAAAGTTTTAATTCATTAGAATCACCGAAAGAACTATCTGCTGTGTTGATTGATACTTTTGATAATAAGCTTGGTTTGCCAATATCTGAAGATATAGTTTCGAATATACTAAAGTATGATAATTTTATTGAATTTTTGCAGTTGGTTTCATCAAAAAAACTGACTTTAAGGCCTCTATTCATGACTGAAGCTTTTGAACATGGTATTAAGTATTTAAGTGATTCGAAAGATATTTACATTTTTCTTACTGACTTTCACATTAAACTTTCCGATTGGAGCGTACAATTGAATCCTGCTGCATTTAATATAGAAATTTTTAAAAACCACATATTTGAAATTGAAAAACAAGGCGTGGCTGTTACTGGAAATCAAATTAAAAGCTTTCTAGATCAGATTTACAACGAAGAAATTAAGAATGGTTATACAATTCCTGGATTTGATAGTATTGTTAATGCTGAATTTAATTCTATTAAACTAATTGTACTAATTGAAATTTTAGAAATAACACTTAATGCCAAAATAGAAGTTTATTGCGAGAATAACAATATCTTGGTAGCTAGAGGGAATTTCGTTAGATTAAGTACTATTTTGAACACCCAGATTTGTCCTGAAAAAATTCAGAGAATAGAAGTTTACGGTTTACGTAAAATATTTTTTGATCAAGACCTAGAACAGATTGGACAAAACATAAGAGTGTTAATGGCTTCGTCCATTTGGGAAGTAATCGATATTAGACAAATTAATTTGATTGGAGATAGTACCGGGAGATATCCTGAAATTAAAGCTGCAAATGGCCCAAGTGATGTAGCAGGTGGTGTTAACGGTGTTGACGGTGGTCATGGCGCAAATGGATTACCTGGAATCAGAGCGGAATCTGGTGGTGCTTTTTTCGGAATAAGTGCTAGAATGATTAATGGTCATAATTTGGTAGTAAGATCTATAGGAGGAAACGGAGGAGCAGGACAAAATGGTGGTGACGGAGGTAATGGTGAGAATGGGAAAGACGTGACTTGGATTAAAGACCCGAATGGGCCCTCATACATTCATGGATATACGATTATTCAACCTGGAGGAACGGGCGGAAAAGGTGGTAATGGTGGTCATGGAGGGAAAGGTGGTTTCGGTGGCCTCGGTAGTGAAGTAGATTTGATAAGTATTATAGAGAGCTCTCCCACCCGGGTGGAGAGAACTAATGGGCAGCCTGGTCCTGACGGCATGGGTGGGCAACATGGAATTGGAGGAACTAGTGGTAATCAATGCACAGGTAGTTTTATAATTTTTTTGTAACAGATACGATATTTCACATCCTAAAATTTTAAAGAACTAAAGTTTTTCGTTATCGTTATTTTAAAAACTTATTCGTGGAAAAATGCTCGTTGTACAAAATGGGATGTATTAAAATTTCCACTACTTCAATTTCGTAAATTTTTTACAAGAAGAACCTAGAATAGATTTTGTATATGGTGGATTTGGAACATAAAAATACCATAGAGGAACTTATAAAACAAATGTGGGTTGATGAATGTCGTATCCCATCATTTTTTAAACAGGATATAATTTTATTCAATATTTATTTTTTGAATAGAACATAATTTTATACAATATATATTTTTTTGGAACAGGTTTTCTTCTAATTCAGCCCCCAATGTATCCAATACCTACAGGAGTTCAATGCAATAAAATGAAAGCAGATGATGGGTCTGATGGAGTTATTGGTGGAAATCCTTCTCCTTATCCCCAGGCTGATGTAATTTTCGTCGACCGAAAATTGGATTTTGTCAATAATTTGAAAAATTTAGTAACAGTGAATTTGAATAATCGGATAACGAAGAGTTTATTAACAGATTTTTTGAACTCCTTAAATTCGAATGAAAATCTTAATAAAATTGCTTAATTTATCTCTTATAAACATTTTAAATATGAATTTTGTCATTTACTATGTAAAATAATATAGTAGGAAATACTTAGAATCGTTATTTAAGAAAGCATTTTGTTCAGCTACTGTGATAAATAAACTGAAATCGGACGGGGCTTGATTTTAAATAAAAACTGTTTTTTATATTGACAATCACATTAACGAAGAAAATAAGAAGAGAAAAGAATAAGAATTAATTTTAAATAAATAATTAATTCTAAATTAATAACAAAATTAAAAAAAACTCCTTATTTCTTAATTTTTGATAGACTAAGTGTTAAACTTGGAGAATAAGTATGTACTTTTAGACCCTTTCTTTAATATAACTTTAATTTTACTGTGAAACATACGACATACCATTATTTATATTTCAATTTAATCTTTATACAGTATTTATTCAATATTTATATTTTTACAATTTTTCTTACATTTATACAGATTAGGATTATTTATATAATACCTTTCTAATCTTTATACAGTATAATTAATATATATAGTAATGATCGAAGTTTAGGTATTAAATTTCCAGAAAAAAAAGGAAAATTAGAGTACAGAATTTTGATAAATGAATGAATTTATTAGAGTTTCTTATTTTATTTCAATTTTAAAAGAACTTTTATGATTTTATCTAGATACGTATGTATATACTTAATGCTCTTTATTAAAATCAAACTAAAGAACTTAAGACAAAATAAAATTCAGTTAACGATTGTTTTTACAAATAAATTTTCACATTAAAAAAAGTATATGTGTACCTTATAGTTATAATAACATATTATTTTCTTTTTTTTAATAAACTGCCTAAAAACGACTAGAACTGTTTTTTGAAGTTAATATTTTGCCAACAGATGAAACCTTTTTACTATTTTCTTATCTGGTTGTATAGATTTGAACATGCCGAAAAAAAACATGGAGATGAGCACACGGGGATCCAGCATCTCATAACATGATGATCTACACTACAGACTAAATAAAAAACAAACAAAGTGTTTTTCTTTATCCGTTATCATTTATCAATTAATTAAAATGCAATTTAAAAATACTTGAGCATAACACGTTCAAGTTGTTGACTTTCACATGGGTTGGGTACGTTTAACTGTATTTCACTTCACTGTATATCACTTCACTGTATATCACCTTACTGTATTTTCATTTCACTGTATTTCTATTTACTGCATTTCATTTCACTGGTATTTAATTTCCCAGTATTTCATTTCACTGTATTTCATTTGACTATTTCAATTGACTTTATTTCACTTTATATCTTGATTTTATGTCATTTTCCAAATCCATCATCATTCTCTGCATCAGATGAGTCAAAATTTTCTTCGCTTGAGTTAAATAAAAAATAATTTAATCTATATGTAATTCTTTTGGAAAAGGTCAAATTACTTACTTGATTTAAAGTAATTAATTAAAGATTGTTGATCAAAATTAAAAGGAGTTTAATTTTTTTTCATTCAAAATTTCTTCGTTGATTTTAGGCTTTTTCCAAATGGATGTTGTTCAAACAACTTTTTTTTTTAAAGTTTCTTACAACTGGCTTTATGGCACTTTATATATTGACTTTATGTCACATTATAAAAGCGACATAAGGTCAATTGACTTTATTTCACTTTATATCTTTATTTTATAAAGTCAATTGACATTATGTCGCTTTTAAAAGTGGCATAAGGTCAATTGACTTTATGTCACTTGACTTTAAGGCACCCCCCCGAAAATGACAAATGTACATACTTTAAAAAAATACAGTGAAAAAATACAGTGAATTGAAATTACAGTGAAATAGAATACAGTAAAATGGAAAATACAGTAAAATGGAATACAGTGAATTGGTAAAACAGTGAACTTCAAAAATACAGTGTAATGATACTACAGTGAAATGATCGTACAGTGAACCGCTCCCCTTTCACATTAAACTTTCTGATTTGAGCGTACAATTAAATCCTACTGCATTTATCAGATTTACAACGATTATTAAAGTTGTATGAAAATTTTAGTAAAATTAATTTAATTATAGTTATAATTGGTTATGACGCAAAATTGTAATTTGATAAGAAAAATTGTAATTTGATAAGGATTGTAATTTGATAAGGAAAGCAAGCTTTTTTTGATAATGTGTGTTTATATAATACTAATTTTAAAATAGTATGTTTACATCTTCAACTAGATAATATGCATTTTCTTATCTACATATTTTATTAGAATTAAGAGCTTTTTGAAATTTCTTGATAAAAGCAAAGGAATAAAGTAATATTGTATTATTCACTTAATATAAATTAATCAATATGAGATTTCTCCACGTAATTGTGTCTGTCATATTTACTATCTCTGTTGGCTCGGAAATGTCGGAAAAAATTCAATACACATTAAATTTAATAAAACAAGGTGAACAAAAAATTGAAACTGGAAAACATGATAACATAATATTGTTATTAGGAAATACTGGAGGAGGTAAATCTACCCTTGCACAATTAATGGCTGGAGATAATGACAAGCTTATTTCAAAAGAGGTTACAAAAGATAGTGGAGAATTTATAATTCAAGATTCTGAAAACAAAATAAGTAAAAATTCTACCTTAATATCTCAAACTATTTTTCCGGATTTATTTTTCAATAGTGTAACAAACTCTGCATTTTATGATTGCCCTGGCTTTAGTGATACCAGAAATTCATCTATAGACATAGCATCAACATTTTTCATTCGAAAAGTTATTTCATCAGCCAAATCTATTAAAATAATTTTCGTTGTAAACTATTCTTCAGTGAAAGAAGGAGTTGATAGAAATGACTTTCTCGTGCTGATCAAGCATGCGGCAACATTCTTCAAGAATTTCAAAAAATTTGAGGATTCTATTGCTATTGTTGCAACAAAAGTCGATAATTTATATGTAAAAAAAGGGACAGATTTAGTTATGGTTTCAGATGAAAAAATTATTGAAAACATTGCACAATTTTTACAAAAAGGAAAGGATTCCTTAAAGCATTTTATAAAAGAAGAAAATGACATTTCCAAACAAGAAACCCTTAAAAATGCTATGGTATTAATCGATATTTTATTAAAACAAGATAACAGCTTATTTGAAAAAATTGGAATTTTTCGGCGACCAGATGAAGCTGGTCCAGTAAGCAAAATTCAACTTTTACAAAATGGCAAATTAATTCTTCAAAATTTATTTGATACAAATATCAAGTATGTTAACCAAAATGATGAAGATTTTGGATACACAATTTCTGAGGAATCTAAAGCGGATATAAATTCAATTGTTGAACAAATTATTGTCGAAATCAGCAAATGTATCACGGAAGTGGCGGACTTTTTGAAAACCAGTTTTTTAAAGTTGGAAAATGAGTTTACTGACTTTTCAGCTTTGAAAAATAGTTTTGTTTTGGCTTTCGATACTGTTTCCGAAATGGTTAAAAGTTTTAATTCATTAGAATCACCGAAAGAACTATCTGCTGTGTTGATTGATACTTTTGATAATAAGCTTGGTTTGCCGTTATCTGATCAATTAATTTCGAATACAACAAAATACGATACTTTTTTAGATTTTATACAGCTGGTAACTTCAAATAAGCAAACTTTGAAGCCTTTGCTCATGACAGAAGCATTTGAAGATGGTATTAAGTATTTAGGTGATTCGAAAGTTATTTACAATTTTCTTGTTGATTTTCACATTAAACTTTCGGATTGGAGTGTACAAATAAATCCTGCTGCATTTAATATAGAAAATTTTAAAAATGAAATGTTTGAAATTGGAAAACAAGGCGTGGCTGTGACTGGAAATCAAATTAAAAACTTTCTTGATCAGATTTACTATGAAGAAATTAAGAATGGTTATACAATTCCTGGTTTTGATAGTATTGTTAATGCTGAATTCAATTCTATTAAACTAAATATACTATTTGAAATTTTAGAAACAACACTTATACCCAAAGAAGAAATTTATTGCGAAAATAACAATATCGTAATAGCTAAAGGGAGTTTTGTTAAGCTTAGTACGGTTTTAAATACTCAGATTTGCCCTGAAAAAATTCAGAGAATAGAAGTTTATGGTTTGCGTAAAATATTTTTTGATCAAGATTTACAACAAATCGGCCAAAACATACGAGTGTTGATGGCTTCCTACATTTGGGAAGTAATTGATATTAGGCAAATTAATTTAATTGGAAACAGTGCAAATGGACATGCTGAAATAAAAGCTGCTAATGGCCAAGGTGGTGCAGGTGGTGGTATTGAAGGAGCGAACGGTAACCACGGTGCTAATGGATTACCTGGAATCAGAGCCGAATGTGGTGGAGCATTCTTTGGTATCAGTTCTAGAACGATAAATGGACATAATTTAGTTATAAAATCTATAGGAGGGAACGGAGGACCGGGTCAAAATGCAGGTGATGGTGGTAATGGTGAAAACGGAAAAGATGTCGGTTGGGAAAGAAATAAATTGGGTAATAGTGATTTAGTACAAAATGGTGGAATGGGTGGAAGAGGTGGAAATGGTGGTCACGGAGGTAAGGGCGGGCTTGCTGGTATTGGCAGTAAATTGGAACTTATAGGGGTTCTAGAAAACCCATTGGTTCGAATTGAACAAATCAAAGGACAGCCTGGACCTGATGGAGCTGGAGGTCAACATGGTATTGGAGGAACGAGCGGCAATCAATGTACAGGTTGGTTTTATCAGCTTTTTAGTTCATTGTCAAATTTTTTTTAACGTTTTATTTTATGTCATAGCTTTCATATTAATGGAGCCACCGAAACCTCCATTTCCAGTAAATATTAAATGCTCTAAAATTAAAGCAGATGATGGATCTGATGGAATTAGGGGTGGAATTCCTTCTTCTTATCCCCCGGCCGATCAAGTTGATATTGAACAAAAATCAGATTTCCTGAACAAATTCAAAAATTTGATATCAATTAATTTAAATAATCGGCTCATGAAGAATATATTAACAGATTTTTTGAATGGCCTGAATTCGAATAAAATTTTTACTAAAATTGTTCAGTAATAAAGTAATAGACAATTAAGTTTTGTACTTGTTAAATATTGAAATTTATTATTTTGCTACATATTATAAAAATAATAATTTTTTAGTTTTTGTTGGATAAATAAAGTTAATTAAAATAAATGAATAACAAATAAAAAATTTAGGCATAATCTGATTCTAATTAATACCTATGTTTGAAATAAATAAAATTTTATGATGAATGACGAAATTGAACAAGTTTGAAAATGGACCGTATTTTTTGTTGAAATATTTACAGTTTTATACATCTTTTTGTATTAAATCGCAGAAATTTGAGAGCAAGAAACGAAAAAACTTCATGTAAAATAGCTGAAATAGTATACATACGATTAAAAACCTAAATACATGAAAATGATAACTTCTGTTATTCAACAAATGGATGGAATTTTACATTTATATAAAGACAACTGCACAAACATATTTTTTTTCTGACACTTGCATTTTAATTGTTCCAAAAAGGGGGTTTCTTATTAAGTACTACGACTTGATAAGACAACAAGTTATTTTGAGTATGCTTGTAAAAAATTGGCAAAAGAATTAATGTGCTTTGCTTATAGTCTAAAAGCTCGCAACGTTTTTGACACGTGATTTAAACAAGGCTCATTTTTTAATATGTTGTTCCATGGTACGGTGCAGGACCCATAAGGGTAGTCTGGCTGTCAGATGACATTGAGTTTACTCGTGGGAGCAGATCCAGGTAGGTCAAAGAAAAAATACAAAATTATGTGATAATAGATTTATTGTAATGTCATTTGTTTCTGCTTATTATATATGAAATGTTAATGCATCATTGCCAGACGGCTTCGGAGTTGTTAAGACCGTGCCAGACCTTGAGTTATAACAAAATAAAAACATCATTTTCACATACCTACCTGGTTCTGCTCCCACGGGTAAACGCAACGTCGTCTGACAACCAGACTACCCGTATGCGTCCTGCCCCGTAGCATGGAACAATATATTAAAAAATGAGCCTTGCCAAAATCACGTGAATTCTTACGTTGTGTGCTCTTGGACTATTATGTATTCAATGTTTTCTTATCAGTTTAATTAAAAAAAACACTTTTTCTTCGTATATTTTGATTTAAGCAAAGACATTTATAATTGTTGATTAATTCGACTATAACCGTAAATATAAAATAGTCGATATGAGATTACTCCGTGTATTTCAGTTTTTTCTATTTGTTATCTCAGTTAGTTCAGAAGTATCTGAAAAAATTCAATATACTTTAAATTTAATTCAACAAGGTGAACAAAAAATTGAAACTGGGAAACATGATAACATAATATTGTTATTAGGAAATACTGGAGGAGGTAAATCTACCCTTGCACAATTAATGGCTGGAGATAATAACAAGCTTATTTCAAAAGAGGTTACAAAAGATAGTGGAGAGTTTATAATTGAAGATTCTGATAACAAAATAAGCAGCAATTCCACCTTAATATCACAAACCATTTTCCCAGAATTAGTTTTCAATAATGAAACAAACTCTGCATTTTATGATTGCCCTGGTTTCAGTGATACGAGAAATTCATCTATAGACATAGCATCAACATTTTTCATTCGAAAAGTTATTTCATCAGCGAAATTTATTAAAATAATTTTCGTTATAAACTATTCTTCAGTTAAAGAAGGAGTTGATAGAAATGATTTTCTCGTGCTGATCAAGCATGCGGCCACATTCTTCAAGAATTTCAAAAAATTTGAGGAGTCTATTGCTATTGTTGTAACAAAAGTCGATAATTTATATGTAAAAAAAGGGAAAGATTTAGTTTTGGTTTCAGATAACAAAATTATTGAAAACATTGCACAATTTTTACAAAAGGCCAAGGATTCATTAAAAGATTTTATAAAAGAAGAAAATGACATTTCCAGACAAGATATATTTCAAAAAGCTGTACAATTAGTAGATATTTTATTAAAACAGGAAAATAATAAATTAAAAAAAATTGGAATTTTTCGACGACCAGATGAACCTGGTCCTGTAAGTGAAATACAGCTTTTACAAAATGGAAAAACTAAACTTCAAAATTTACTTGATGTAGAGATAAAATATGAAAGCCAGAACCATCAAGATTTTGGATACACAATTTCCGAAGAATCTAAAGCTGATATAAATTTAATAGTTGAACAAATCAATGTCGAAATCAGCAAATCCGTTAAAGAAATCGCAGAGTCATTAATTTACAGTTTCCAAAATAAAGAAAATGAATTTATTGACTTGTTAGTTCTTAAAAATAATTTTGAAATGGCTTTCGATATTGTTTCAGAAATGGTTAAAAGATTTGCTTCGATAGAGTCACCACAACAACTATCAGATATTTTAAAGGAAACTTTTGATCAAAAACTTCAATTTCCAATATCTGGTCAATTAATTGAGAGTATAGTAAAATATGACAGTTTCATAGAATTTATGCAGTTAGTAACTTCAAAGAAACTAACTTTGAAACCTTTACTCATGATTGAATCATTTGAAAATGCTGTTAATTATTTCAGTGATTCGAAGGCAATTTATACATTTCTTGTTGAATTTCACATTAAACTTTCCGATTGGAGTGTACAAATTAATCCTACTGCATTTAATGTAGAAAATTTTAAAAATCAAATGTTTGAAATTGAGCAAACAGGGGTGACTGTGACCGGCAATCAAATCAAAAACTTTTTGGATCTGATTTATTATGAAGAAATCAAAAATGGTTATACAATTCCTGGATTTGATAGTATTGAAAATGCTGCTTTTAGTTCTGTTAAATTGAAAATACTTTTTGAAATTTTAGAATTAATACTTAATCCTAAATTAGAAATTTATTGCGAAAATAACAATATCTTGGTAGCTAAAGGGAGTTTTGTTAAGCTTAGCACGGTTTTAAATACTCAGATTTGCCCTGACAAAATTCAGAGAATAGAAGTTTATGGTTTGCGTAAAATATTTTTTGATCACGATTTACAACAAATCGGCCAGAACATACGAGTGTTGATGGCTTCCTACATTTGGGAAGTAATTGATATTAGGCAAATTAATTTAATTGGAGACAGCTCAGGGGGTTATCCAGAAACTAAAGCTGCTAATGGACCAAGTGGTGCCAGTGGGGGTGTTGAGGGAGCTCATGGTGGTCATGGTTTAGATGGGTTAGCTGGAATTAGAGCCCAGTCCGGTGGGGCATTTTTTGGCATCAGTGCTACAACGATAAATGGACAGAATTTGGTTGTTAAATCTATTGGAGGAAATGGAGGACCTGGTCAACATGGTGGTGATGGCGGAAATGGAGAAAACGGAAAAGATGTTAATTGGAAGCTAATTGATTCTGCAGGTGGGGGTGGCTTGAAGGTAGATATAATGGAACAAAAAGGTGGGATGGGAGGAATTGGTGGAAATGGAGGAAACGGAGGTAAAGGTGGACATGGCGGTGTTAATAGTGCAATAGAAATTATAGGAGTTGTAGATATTTCTTCTATTCGACCGGAACAGATCAACGGACAACCTGGAGCTGATGGAATGGGTGGTCAGCACGGAATCGGCGGAATGAGTGGTAATCAATGTACAGGTAAAATTAACAAAATATCTATCTCTAGAAAATATAACATAATTTACATAATAATTTTAGGGCAATTTGTGTCTGAACCTCCAAGAGGTGGTGGTTGGAATAATGTAGAATGTAATAAAATAAAATCAAATGATGGAAGCGATGGTGGCTCCGGGATCAGTTTACCAGTAGAATCCCAAGCAGATACTGTTGTGGTCGACGGAAAACTCGATTTTATTAACAAATTTAAGGGAATGATTTCTTCGAGTTTAAGTAACAGAATAAATAAAAATGTATTAACACAATTTTTGAATATTTTAAATTCAAACGAAATTATAAATCAAATTATTTAATTTGTTATTAATTTTTACTGTATTTGGAATAGTATAATTTTACAAATATTGCGATTGATTTATTTAGTATTCTCCTAAATTTTATTATTCTATTACGACTATAACATTTTGTGTACATGTAACTATATATAACTTAGTTGTGAACTTTTAGAATGTGTTTCGAACATAATATAAATGTTTTATATTCTTAATTTTATTTTATCAATTATAAAAATTTTATGAGAAATTGTGAAAAATATAGTTTTTGCTATTCTTGGACTTACGAAGTATATAATCGTATGGCTTTCTCATAATCATTGAATGTGTTTATAAAAAAAATCGAAGATTATAGTAATAATAAATTAATTTAGTTGTAAATATAATGTACTGTTCGTATAGGGACTTAATTATGGTTTATTTATAAAAAAAAATTAATAATAGTATAATATCTCAACTTCATTTGTAGAAAATATTACAAAAATAATTAAATGATTTTACTTACCTAATACTGCTTTATTATTTTTTTTTAGTTATTAAATTATCTTTATTTTTATTAATCGAATTAAGAATCAAGATATAGATAAGTACATAATAGGTATATTATAAAACAACTAACTTCGTTTCAAATAATAATTTCAAGCGCACAAAGTCAAAAACTCAGCAATGTATATTCTTGAGAGCGTAGTAATATTTATTAATTTTTATCAAATAACAATTAATTAATTAATAGATACCTACTTTGTATTTATAATTCAAAAATTAACTCGAGCCAAATACGCATGTACGTCTAGGTACGTATGTACATTAATTATTTATCAAGTTCAAAATATATGTACTTATAATAAAAAAAATTTTAATTCCGTCCTGGAAGTATGAAAAGTTTTCATTGAATACATACTTTATTTTATTTTTTATTTTTGTTATTGATTGATGGATCCATATTGAATTAAACCAGACGAAATAAAGTTTAAGTTGCACATTTCAAAAATTCCACATGAAATGGGTACTTACCCAAATTATGGAATTATCCTTTATGAATATGCATAATAATTTTCATATGTACATGTATGATGTTCGAGCTTTAATATTAAAAAAACTATCTTGACACTAAAGGAAAATAAAAAGCTATAATTAGATCTTCCAGTTTTTAATAGAGTGCATTTTGTAAAAGAAAGAAAGTTATAATTTATTTATAAAATATAAAATATAACATGATAACATGTTTGTTAATCAAATTACTTTTGTTCAAAGAAAACTTAAAAAAGTAATTAATAGAAAATTTCAACACTACCAAAATAATTATTATTTATAAAACGTATTCCAAATGTTATCAAATCATCGAAATTTTTTTACGTATTCCGTATTTAATTCGAAAATTTTAAATCTTGATAGAATATTCTATTTTTTTAAGATTGTTGCCATTTCCTTGAGAATATTTGAATTGTACTAATAAGCTTTTGAGATAAGAAAAAAGTCCCTTTATATAATTATAATATTTGAAAAAAGAAATGAAAGTGGTTCATAATAAAAAAATTCAAAATTGTAAATAATTAGCTTGTACAAGGCAAGTGATGGTACAACATAAAAGGGGAAATTATAAAAAAACGTTGTTTTACTAGGTGAAAAAAAATTACAAAAACTTAGAACAAAATCTTTGACTTGCCATATCACACCCCGGGAAGACGTGTGAGTTTGAAATTTTGCACGAATTGTTTTTTCAAGGTTCCAAACAAAAACTCGTCGAAAAAAGCTTGAAGCCGACTTGTTTCACTACCAGTTTTAATTTACTTTATTCAAAAATAATGTATAAACGCATAAATTATAATTCTGTGATCATATACTTATGAAAGAAGCTTAAGTCAAAAATAAAAATAAACGATTTGGATATCATGAAATTCGTCTTATTTTCCACCTAGTTTACATCCCTTTAAAAAAAAGTTGTTAATATAAAACAAAATCATACAAGTTGCACCCATTTGTTAAAACACATTTGTTAAAATAACTTAACTTCACTAAATTATCACATTTTAATAACGACATTTAAAATCTATAAAAATTCATTTTCATCTAATTAATTTTATATCGTATGAAATAAATCTTAATTATTCATAGAAGACAAAAATATTTCTATATTCATATTTATAAAGAATTAATTTAGTTTGTTAATTTAGTTTGTATATTTGTTAATTTAGTTTATATATCGTCGAATAGTTAACATTTCTAATAATTTTTTTTAACGTCTTACGTATTCAACGAAGACCATTGAAATTTAAATAAAATATATAATTATTGTTGCCATTTCCCTAAAAATATATGAATTGATTTGAGAATTGTTTTTGAGATAAGACTTTTCACCGAGCCCCTGAAAGAAAATACAAATAGAAAAAAATCCCCTGATAATTAAATATTTAAAGAAAAAAAAATGAAAGTGATTCATAAAATAACAAAATTGTAGATAATATTTAATTTATCAAATTATCTGTAAAATCAGAAATTATTTATTAATATCAGTATAGCAATATTTTCATTAAAGAAACAAAGTATTCCGGATTGAGCCCGAGTCTTAAAAATGATGTCAAAAATAATTGATATTATTTTTTGTCATATTCTGATTTTATTATTTCTTCATTTGGTGAATGTTAAAACTGATACTGTAACAAACATAGTAGATTATACTCTGAATTTAATAAAAGAAGGTGACAAATATTTTGACAACAAAGCAAATGATAATGTAATAGTATTTTTAGGAAATACTGGAGCTGGGAAAACAACATTAGCTCAATTAATGGCTGGTGATAATGCAAAACTTATTTCAAAAGAAGTTAGTCCGGATAGTGGAGAATTTATAATTGAAGATGTGGATGCCAAAATTAGTAAAAATAATGAAACATTGATCTCTCGAACTGTATTCCCAGAATTATTTTTTGATTCGGAAAATAACATGTCTTACTATGACTGTCCTGGATTTAGTGATACAAGAAATGCTTCTGTTGATATTGCTTCAACCTATTTTATTAATAGAGTTCTAACTTCAACCAAATTCGTAAAGCCAGTTTTTGTCGTAAATTATTTTTCCGTAAAAGAAGGTGTTGATCGTAGCGACTTCTTAACCCTCATAAAACATGCCGCAGTGACATTTAAAAATTTTAATAAATTTGAATCCAGTGTAGCTCTTGTAGTTACAAAAGTGGATAACTCGTATATTAAAAAAGATGGTAAATTAATTTTAGTTGCAGATGAAAATATTTTGGCGAATATAGTACAATTTCTAGTAAATGCGAAAATTAGATTAAATGAGCTTATAACGGATGATGCAGACAATAAAAACACAGAAATATATAAAAATGCTGTAATATTGATTAATATTTTATTAACAAAAAATAACAATCGGTTCTCAAAAATTGGTTTATTTAGAAGGCCAGATGAAGCGGGTCCCTTAAGCAATATTGCGTTAATGCAAAAGAATAGAAACTATCTAATAAAACTTTTTAATGAAAACCTACAATTTGTTAACAAAACTGATGAAGATTTTGGTTATAGTATTTCAGAGGAGTCTAAGAATAGTGTGAATGATTTAGCGACAAGAATTTTTTCAGATGTAGATATATTTATAATAGACTTTTCAAATTCCTGTCGAAATTTTTATGTTTTTCATGAAACAGAAATTGATAATTTGGATGCATTTAAAACTTATTTTGTATCAGAACAGGATCATTTACATAATTTCGCTGAAAATATGGCCAACTCAAAGAGTCTTAATGATATAGTGCAACTGTTAAAGGAGGAATCCAACCGCTTCTCAATTTCTTTAGGAGAAAATAACATAATTGACAAATTTAATCATTTTTTACAGTTTTTAGAGAAAATAGGATCTTCAAAGTTTGACCACAACCCTTTACAATTTGTTAAAGCCTTTGAATCAGTTACAAACTTCCTAGATGATTCTGTCAACGTGTACACTTTCTTAATCGATTTTTACATAAAATTATCCGATTGGAGTATTCAAAAAGATACTACAAAATTTAATCTAAACAATTTAAAGGCAACTTTTGAAGATTTAAAACAAAAAAATGAACCAATTAGAGGAAATGTTTTGGAACCTTTTTCAAATGAAATTTATTATGAAGAAATTCAAAATGGACTAAGTGTACGTGGATTCGACAACATTAGGAATTCAGAATTTAATGTTGCGAAAACAGAAATTTTACTTGAAATTTTAGAAGTGACCTTACAAAGTGCTATTGAAATCAAATGCGAAGGTAATAATAAACTAATAGTAAAAGGTGATTATATAAAAATTAGTGACTTTTCAAGCAAATTCTGCGAAGGAGGTATTCATAAGTACGAAATATTCGGATTAAATAAAATTTTTTTCGATGATAATATTGTTATTACTGGACAAAAGTTACAAATTCTCATGATAGCTCCTCAATGGGAAATTCTAGACCTTAAAGAAATCAATTTGATTGGTGAAAACGGAGTTGAATTACCGAAAGCGGCAGACGGGTTTAACGGTAATACTGAAAGTGAAGCAGGTACAAGTGGAGCTGATGGTCGAGCGGGCTTAGGAGGCCATTCTGGCGGAAGCTTTGTTGGAATAAATAGCAGAATTTTCAATGGACATAATCTTAATATTCGTTCGATAGGCGGCACTGGAGGGCCAGGACAGAACGGTGGAAATGGTGGTAACGGTCAAAATGGTGGAGAAAATGATTGGGTTATCTTATACGGCGAGCCATATAGACCTACTGATCAAATTATTGGTATTATACATCACCAGGAGAAAAAAGGTAATCCGGGTGGAAATGGTGGTAATGGCGGTCACGGTGGAGTTGGCGGAAATCCAGGCCAATTCAGTGAAATACAATTAATAAGTTTATTAGAAGCCTCAACAGTTAATCTTGTTCAAACCAATGGTCCAACGGGAGCTCCTGGAGCAGGTGGCAATTTTGGCTTAGGAGGCTCCAGTGGTGATCAATGTACAGGTAAAATTTTTAAACGTACATACATATAAATTCTGATTCGTAGAAACTTATTACAAACATACATCTCGCAACGCAATTGACATATATGTAAAGCAAAGTATAATATTATTAAAACAATTGCTTCAGAACTTCAGAACATGTATAACATTTTTAACCATTTTTATTTTTCTCTAATAGGATTGACAACTTTTCTACATGGGGATGATGATGTAGAATGGTCAAATGTTGTTTGTAATAAAATCAAAGCTAATGACGGCGTAAGTGGTAATACTGGATCTATTTCTATAGGCCTAGAAGCGCCAGAAGATCCAATTGTTATTAATGACAAATCTGAATTCTTAAATAATTTCAAAAATATTTTAACATTAAATACAAATAATCGTATAAAAAAAAGCAATTTAATTGATTTTCTGAATACATTAAATAATAATGAAATAATTAAAAATATTTTAGTTAATTAGTTAAATTGTTTAAGAAGTGTATAGTTCTTAAAAAGTTATAATATATTGTCCTGAGTTTTATGAAATTAATAAATAAAATAAAAAATACAAAATAAACATAAAACTTTCAATGATATGTTACATACATATATGAATTGACAAATTACATTATGTATGTAAATTTATGTATAAACATTAAGTGGGGTCAGATTCTATAACTTTGTCTTTTAAAAAGATATCTTCAAGTTTTTAAAAAACAACTCTGTGTTTTTTTTTAATTTATTTCCGTAAGCACAGTCTTTTTCAATATAAATTTTCAATATAACTTTATTTTTTCGACTCACTAAATACTAAAATATAAAAACTAGTTATGAGGCAATTTTATGTAAAATAAATTTACATTTAAAGGGAAATTCATGTCAAATTTGAACCAAAATACTTTTCTTAAAATATTTACGATTAGGATTGTATAGAAATTCAATGGCAAAAATAAATCGATAATTTACCTCCAATTGTTTCCCTTCTTTCCGAAATAATAAATAATAAAGTGATAAAATAAAGTTATGACATCATTATTATTTATAAGGTTTTAAAATAAAAATTAATTTGTTTTTTGGAAGGTAGGTACCTAAATTTTAATTTCAATCAAATTTTTATTTTTTTTATGGATGGAGAAATTTCAAAAATTTACAAATTTAGAGGAAAAAACGAAAAGAAATCAAATTATATGTAATTATACTATGCAGCTGGAAAATTATATTAGCTCAACTAATGGCTAGTAATAATCACGTAAGGTACAAATAATTAGTACTAATTTTAACATATAAAGTCTGTTAAATTCTCAAAACTAATTTCAGTTTCTTTTAAAACTAAAAATTCTAGTATTTCCATTTTTTAGAATGTACCAGAATAATGGTTTTAAGAAATTTTGTCGATTCTCAACACCCTACTATTTATCTAAAGTTGTTTTTATCAAACCAAAAACTTATCAATAAATTAAATACTTATTAATAAGAATTTTTTTTAAAAAAGAATAAAAAGACAAGTATTTCGTGTAGAATTGTACACTTGATTATTAAACTTTGCATGTACAAAATGAAAGCGATTAGGTTAATTTGTTTATATCTTATCACTTTTTGTTTTCGAAACTCAGAAGGAAGATCAGATGAAGTTATGAAATTCACACTGAATCTCTTGAAAGAAGGTGAACAGACAATTGAAATTGGAAAATATGAAAATATTTTAATGGTGTTAGGAAATACCGGCGCTGGTAAATCAACTTTGACCCAATTGCTAGCTGGTGACAATGATCAACTTATCTCAAAAGAAGTAGGAGAAGACACAGGGGAATTTGTTATTCAAGACATGGATAATAAAATTAGTAACAATTCAACTTTAGTGTCCCAAACAATTTTTCCCGAATTAGTCTTCGACGGAGCGAGTAAGACAGCGTTTTATGATTGCCCCGGTTTTAGTGATACAAGAAATTCCTCAATTGAAATAGCTTCATCGTACTTTATTAATAAACTTCTAACATCAGCCAAAACAATTAAGACCGTATTCGTTGTGAATTACTCGTCAGTTAAAGAAGGTGTTGACCGTAGTGACTTTTTAAGGTTACTTAAGCATGCTGCAACACTTTTTAAAGACTTCATCAAATTTCAAAATAGTATTTCACTTGTTGTGACGAAAGTTGATAATTCGGTAGTGTTAAAAGATGGGACATATGTGTTAGTTCCAGATGAAAAAATTATAAAAAATATTGGACAATTTTTAAAAAATGCTAAAGAATCACTTACCGATTTATTGAACAAAGAATTAAAAAATAAAGATTTATATAATAATTGTCTTAAATTATTGGATATATTCCTAACAAAAAAGAACGATGAATATTCAAAAATTGGTTTATTTAGGCGACCAAATCAACCTGGTCAATTGAGTAAAATACAGTTAATTCAAGATGGAAAAGCAAAGCTTCAGAAAATTATCCACGACGAAATCAAATATGTACTTAAAGATGATACAGACTTTGGTTTTACAATATCAGATGAATCTGTTAATGATATAATTGATTTAGCTGAAGAAATAAATGATGAAGTTAATAAGCAAGTTGCTGAAGTTGGTGGAAACTTGGAAAAAACTTTATTATCGAAAGAGAAAGAAGCTTCAGATCTCACAGATTTAAAGGATTATCTTCTATTAGGTCATGATACAATGTTGAAAATGGTAGGAGGATTTGTTCAAATCTCAAATCCTAGTCAACTGATTGAAATCATGAAAGAAAACCTTCAGAATACTCTTCAAATTCCGTTAGAAGAAAATAATATTTTACAAATCACAAAGTATGAGAATTTTATGAAATTTTTAGAACTTATAAGTTCTAGGAAATTTAATTTGAAATCAACTGATTGGGAAAATTCATTTAAACTTTCAATAAATTACTTAGACGAATCAAGCCGTTTTTACACATTCGTAAATGATTTGTTCGTTAAATTATCTCATTGGAGTGTTCAAAAAGACACGAATCAATTTAATGTTGATGGTTTTAAAGCAGAAATCGATAGTATGAAAGATAAAGAAATCAATGGAGGTTCAATTAAACGATTTTTAGAAGAAGTTTTTGTTGAAGAAATTAAAAGTGGTCATGAAATACCTGGTTTTGTTAGCATTGAAAACATAAAAATTGATTCTACTAAAATCAATGTCCTCATTGAAATGTTAGATTTGACAATAAATTTCAAAGTACAATATACTTGTGAGAATGAGAATGTTGTTATCGCTCGAGGAGACTTTATTAGATTAAGTGAAGTTTTGAATTCAAAAATATGCTCCCAGTCTTTCCAGGATATTAAAGTTTATGGATTATACAAAATATTTTTAGATCAAGATTTCAGCCGACTTGTTCCGGACACGAAATTAATTCTTATATCACCTGTTTGGGAAATTATAGGAAACATACAAATAAATTTAAATGGAGATAATGCTGGAAATTTTTCTGAGGATAAGGCTCCAAATGCGGAAGCTGAAGCCAATGGGGCTTTTGGCCAGCCTGGTTCAAATGGTGGGTCAGGAGGAAGTATTTTTGGATTATCTTCCCGAATGATCTCTGGACAAACATTGATTGTGAAATCGTTAGGAGGAAATGGTGCTAATGGCCAACATGGTGGCAATGGTGGAAACGGTCAGAATGGGATTGATAGTGACTGGATAGTATCAGACATACAATATATTGGTAGAGACTTTATCATAAAAAAGTATAGAGCAACTGCAGAACTAAAAGGATCAATGGGTGGAATAGGTGGAAACGGGGGTCACGGAGGTAGAGGCGGTCTTCCTGGTCTAGCGGGCGATATTGACATTTATGCAATCAATGAAAATCTTGAAGTTCAAGTTCACCGAAGCGATGGTCAAGCAGGCGCTGTTGGACAAGTTGGAACGAATGGGATTGGTGGTCTCAGTGGAATTCAATGTTCTCCAGGTATGCCATTCAAGCATTTAGGATAAATATTTATTATTACATTTACGCTGTTTTTATCAACTCTTGTTAATGTTCAAATTCTTTCAAATCTTAAAAATCGTATGAATGAATTCTAAAAAAAAATAATGTCAATAACAATATTAAACCAAAGACCATGTAACAATAATAAAACCGCTACTCAAGGTTTGAGTCTAGGCTTGAAGCGTTGATTGAACAATGCGCTCATAACTTTTAAAACAACGTGTTTCAAGGCGAAATTCAATCTAAAACTTTTATTTGAAAGATGATTTCCAAACTTTTTAAATTTTTGCTTTTAAAACCCTTGTATATGTTCAATTATTAAACGTATTTTATTCTATTTACAGCAAACTTTGAATTTACATGTTTTGAAGATGCTAATGTAGATATAGCTAAGAACGTTTTGAATAGAAAGAATCTAAAATCTCAAATGGAATGTTTCAAAATCAAGCAATCAGATGGATTTGATTGTAATCCAGGGCCAAATAGTGAAGGTCAGCCAGCTCAATACAAAATTAGCATTGATAAAAATGTTGAAATTACAATGTTCAAAGAATATCTAAATGTCAATGTTCACAATCGTATTAAGAAAACCCATTTAATAAAATTCTTAGATACATTAGAATCTAATTTAAATAATATTCATTAGCGATTCACATGAAACTTAAAAAATTCTTTTAAATAATAAAGTTTTTTTTTGTTAATTTTGGAAAAAATTTAAATAATTTTTTTTTTTAAACAAACTTTTATTTAATAAATTTAAAATTATAAAATTCGTCATACTCATACCCTTTCTGGGTTGTTTATATTATACCGTCTCTTTGGATAATTACTGAGACTGAGAAGGATCAAAGAGCAGAGCACGGCCATTATGTATTTTTCTTCAGCGTCATTACACCGAATTTAAGCATTATATTAGTTATTTTAATAAAGTTGTACTAATTTAACAATAAAGAAATTTGTTTTATTAATCAACAGCAAAAGACGGCGGCAGCAGGCAAGACAATAAGGGAAAAAAAATACAGAAGAATAGTAAAATTAGAAAAACCTTGTTTTGCCATATAATTTTTTTTTTTTTTTAATTAATATTTTCTAAAGATGTTAATAAAAGAATGTTATTAATTTAAATTATAATTTTCACCTCTTTTCGAGAGATTTTTTCAAAAAGATGTTGTCCTGATTTATATTTTTGTGCCCAACATTTTCAGTTAAAATATCTTAAACCAAACTCCTAATAAAAAACAACACCAAAATTTCAAAAATTTATTTTTAATCAGTTTTTTTTGATTAATTTTTTATAAACAACATCTATTTTTTGGGGAAATGTTTTTCTAATTTTTGCCAACACTGATAATATTCTGGATCAAGTTTTTGGCATGTCTCTTCACCCCATTTTGTTACTGCCATACTCAAGGATGATTCAAACATAAAGGACTAAAATTATGAAATTGTGCAGGTAAAATATTTTTATAAAAATTTTGATAACGCTATAATTATAATTTTTAGCAAGGTGAAACAAAGCTTAATAAATTATGTTAAACTTATTTCATTATAGTACCTGTGTCTCATCTGCAACTCGTTCTGGTTTCAGCTCTACGTTTGAAGCATTTTCAAAACATTCTCTGTCGGGACCATGCGGAGTCATCATTGAATGTAATGAAGCACCACCAGGCATAAAACCACTTTCTTTTGCTTCATACTTACCTAATATTAATCCCATAAATTCACTCATGCAATTTCCTAAAATGTATTCAATTTCAATTATGATTATTATAAATTGGTTTCATGTAAATAACCTACTGTGATAATACGGAGGTCTAAATGTATGCTCTTGAACAGACCAACGTGGTGGGAATATAACGAAATCTGCTATCGCCGTTCCAGGTTTTAAACTCGGACATGTTAATACTGTAAAAATACTAGGATCACAATGATCAAAACTAACTGAATTAATAACCATGAAATTAGCTAAATTATATTTAAATGGTACATAATTTCCATGCCACGCAACAACATCAAAGCACGAATGCTTTTGTTTAGCAACAAACAATGATCCTTGATATTTTGAAATTATTTTAAATTCGGAAACTTCTCGGTCTTCAAACCAAGCTACTGGTGTTAAGAAATCTTTAGGATTTGCCAAGCCATTTGCTCCAATCGGGCCCAAATCCGGTAATTTAAAATGACCATCATAAACTTCTAAAATGTAGCCTCTAGAATAAACAAAATAAAAATTATAACTACTGTTTAGTGTACTGTTATTTTCAAACTTCCTTACCGACTTGGCCCATTTACAGAAAACCTCATCCCATGAGGTATAACACAAATTTCATTAGGTTCTACTCTCATTCTTCCAAATTCAGTTAAAATATTGAGCTCACCAGTCTGAGGTACGATCAAAAAATCCCCATCACTATTATAGAATGCTTCATTTTCCATAGGTTTGTTGCACAAATAGATATGAATTGCAATTCCATTTCTACTTCTTATATCCCCAGCACCGCAAATAGTATGAATACCTTCGACAAATGTGAATTTCTTATCTCTAGGCATATCAAATGGTTTCCATCTCATCTAAAATATGGAAAAGTTTAATAGGGATCATGTATAATTTTCATTTATATTATGTAAATTTTTGAATTATCATTACTTGATTTGGATTAGGATGTTGTTCGTTCCAGTTTGAAGATAAATGTTCAGCAACATCATACCTTTGAAATGGTTTATGGACAACTGATGGCCGAATACGATATAACCATGATCTAGTGTTCTCTGTTCGAGGTGCTGTAAATGCTGAACCACTTAATTGCTCAGCGTAGAGACCGTAATTACATTTTTGAGGTGAATTTTGTCCTTTTGGTAAAGCATTAGGATATTTTGGATGCTCCGAACAGAAATGAGATCCAAATCCGCATAAATACTAGATAATTAATAACATGAATGGATTAATCAAATTTACTTATAAGATGAAAATTATTTAAATTTAGAGAACGGATGAGTTATATATAGTTGTTAAAATAATTAAATACGGCAATTACATATATAATTCTTTAAGTCTACATGTACCTAGAATTATTGGCGAATATTAACGAAACAACTATTGGCAATACTTGTTCTTTCTATACCCAACAGTATAACACTACCTTAATTATCATTAACGGATTAAGGTATGCAGTCGAAGCAACAGTGTAATTATTAAATTGGTTATTAAATTGGTATTTATTTTTATTAATTTGCTTTTATAGATAATGTTTTTCACCTCCTTCACTTTAGTTTTCTCACTAAAATTATATTCAACTAATATTTTATACTTGGACACCAAAAAAAGAATAAAATTATATGTATTTACAATCTTTTCGCAAATGATTTAAAAAAAAAATTATTATAATTTTGATGTAAATTTCCAAAATCATGTTTATACCTCAAAATCCGTCATTTTAACGTTCAATGATAAGTTCGTCGATGCACTTTAAATTAAAAAAATTAACTGAAACTTGATAAAAATATTCTGAATCTTTTATATAAAATAAAACTTGAAAGAAAATTATGAATTTTAATTAATTTTTTTTTGTTATCGTAATCTGCATAAATGTATATATAAGAAGAATTTAGAATAAAAACAATATTAATAATTGTTGTTAGGGTTTTCAGAAAAAAGTTTATTCCGATTTCGAAAAAGAATCGCATTATGATTTATGTATAAATAAAATTATAAAAATTATTTTTTGTAACATATATTATGGTCATAATATTGTGGCAGTGTACATAAAATTTTTGCATCGACATTTCATTTTTATGAGTTTGTCATTCGAAAGAACTTTTGAATTTTTTTTCACTTCAATACGTTTAATTAAATTCGAGATAGCATGAGACAATCGAAAAACACTTAAATATTATGTATATAAAACTTCTTTTATTATAATAATATTTAACCAAAATAAAAAGTTTCTCATTTTAATTTTTTTTTCATTTTTAATTAAACTTGATAAAATTGTATAAATTTTATTTTATTACAGATTTTTTATTTTTAAAGCTAAACCAGTTTGGCTGCTTGTTTATGTTTTTCTAATAAACATCATAATAGTTAGTATTATTTTAATATTATCAAACAGATGTATCCAAGTTAAATGCTATTGCTATAAACAGGTAAACAAAGTATAGAAACGAAATTTTCAAATTAATAAAATATATAAGATAAGTGACCAAAACAAAAACAGATTCTAGATTTTTGTTTTTTTTTTTAAATTTGATTTGTTACGACGATCTTTTTAATCTTGTCTCTTTAGCTATTACAGAATAATGAAATTGTGATTATTATTCTCACATGACTGAAAAAAGTCGTTGGAAAATTAGCTATAAGGACCAGCTATAATGTTATAACTAAAACTGCAATATTTTTTGATAGTATCTATGTGCTCAAAATCTGCATTTAATATTAAATACATAATAACTCAAACAAAAATATATAGCAAAAGAATTGTAGCAGAACTTGATACTCGAAAATTATAATTTGTATATTGTTTTCTCTAGCGAAAAAAATATTTGTTTTATACAATATGAGTTTCTAATATTTTTATGATAAATATTACTATATAATCGTTTGAACTGATATAGTAAAAACTAAAACCATTAGCTATTTTGCCTTCCTATGACAAGTAATAAATTTGGCAGCATCATCCACTAGTTCGATTTGCAGAAAAAAAATCTTTTTCAAACTTTTCTTTTTTCAAAATAAAAAACATTAGTTTTTAAAATTTGTTAAGGATTTGTATGAAGTTTTTAAATGTTTTGATTTTGTTATTTTTTTATAATTATCATACATTTTTCTTTCATACTGTGCATAGTTAATTTCTTTCTTAACGTAATATATAAATGAGCTTTAAAAATCAAAAGTTACAATTTGCGAACACTGAGAATAAAAACTATAGTAATATTATACAAGTTGACTTGGGTAGAAAAAATTGTACTAAATTCCAAAATCATAGTTTTTTTATACAAGTTATTGGTAATATTATACATTGTTTTAAAATGAAAACTTCGATAAATCATCAAAAAAAATTTATACAAGTGGAGCAACTGTCAAATTATCTAAATGCTTGTATAAATTACTAAAACAATGTATAAAGGTTGTATCAAAACTTCAACAAATCATCTAAAAAACAAATCACACATATGACCACTTCGATAAATTAACATATTAAGAATTATATTTTAATACAAAACTAAGTTGATTTACCAATCCTTAACTTTGTTAAAACAACTAAATCTGAATTAACTTAGTTGTTTTATACAAGTACTTTGTAGGCTGAAAACTACCGAAGCCTTGTATATTTTATACTATAGTTTTATTCTCAGTGTAGTTGATTAAGCACTTAGTTTAATACTGTATTATTTTAACTCTAATTTGTGTTTGTTCAATTATTTAAAAGCTTAGATAGTTATTAGATAACGTTTTAAACTTCCTTCAATTTTTTTTTTTTAATTTTTTTATTCTCATATCAAAACAAAGGATATGATAAAATATCTGTATACATATTAGATTCAAGTGATTAAAAAAAAAACCGAATCATGTTTATACGGTCATTTCAATTTTCAATAGTAACTTCAGCCATTCGCGATTCAATTTAACTGGAACTTGATAAAAATATTTTGAATCTATTCCCTCTTTTCTTTATTGTATTTTTTTAATGATGTGGTGAATTGTTTTACGCATTTTTAATTTTTGCTGATGATCTTAAATTGTTTTTCAAAGTTTCTGATTATACAGACTTCATTCCATTTCAAAAATATTTAAATTCTGTTCAAATTTGGTGTCAAAAAATTAAATTAGTTCAGTTAATATTTTATAGTATATTACGATATTTCCTTCTCTGATCATTTATTAATGACATAATAAATCAAATCATGTATAATATAAGGTTTCATTATTTAACAAAATAATAAAGAATTTAAGGAGCTCTACACATTAAAGTTACATGTTTCTTTGGTAAGATCGAAATTATAATATGCATTGATAATATGGATTCCAAATTATTTAATTTATATTAAGATGACATTTATTAATTTTGCTCGTAGAAAATTAAACATCATTCCTGTGTTACACACAGGAATGATGTTAGTCAGTAAATGTTAGTCAGAAGTCAGAAGAAAAGTTACAAAGTTGCTAGTGCTAGAAGAAAAGTTGCTAGTGCTATTTTGTGTTTTGATATCTTAAAGTGTGGTGTAAGATGTCCTGATTTGGTTTGTAAATGTAACCACATAGTTCTTTTTTCTATAAATTCAACAAATAATTAAGTTATTCGTGTTCCTTTCCATAGAACGCATTATGTTTTCTTGAGTCGTTATCTAATTGTTTGAGAAATTATAATGTCGGTTATGATGAAGTAATATAGATTTCAGTTTATGTAGAAATAAATGTAGGTTGGATATATTAAATTTCTTCAAAGTGAAGTAATAAAATAATTTTTTAATTATTTTTCATTATTTTAATTAATGTTATAAGTAAGGATGAATATCTCTGAAGTATAAACTTGAAACTTGCAGATAAATGATCAACAAATAAAAATATAAATAAGTTATTCTCATTCATAATAGAAAATCTAAATTAAGTATAATAATATTTATAATTATAATATAATCTTATATGTATATAAAAATGAAAATTCTCTGCCTAAACTGCTGGACCGATTTGGCTGAAATTTTGAATTTAAGTAGCATGGGACCCGAGATGGTTATAGGGTACTAGAAATTTTAATCCAAGGCCCCGACGGGGGCGGCTACCTTAGAAGCTGGTTTTGAAATTTAGGTATATTCCTAATTCCAATAAAATATAGTAGCGTTGGACCCTAAAAGCCTATTTAAAAAACCCGAGGTTTTGAGTTTCCGCGAAAGGGGCTACGTAACAAATTTTGAAATTCTTAGTGCACAAAATCTGGATTAAAGTGTTTTGATATTAATATAAGTTTGGTACTACCGTGCGAAGCCGGGTATTTCGACTAGTATAAATAAAATTTTGTGCCATCTTTACACACAAAAGTTAAACTCGCATAGAGCTCAATATTTTATTTACTAAAATGTGACTGTATATATATATATACCTATAAGGTAGGGTAGGTATATTTTAATTGTGAATTGTAAATGTAGCCTGATTAAACTGCAAGAAAAAAGACTATTTTACAATTTATTAGATTAAGTAGTTTCAACTATTCAGTGCAAGTAGTTTTAGAAAATGGTATAAATTCACAACTCGGTTGCATAGTCATAGTACTAAATTTAGAAAATATTTTTTATCAATATCGTAGCTTAACAAATTGATAAGCACGCACAATAATATTCAAAATAGTTAAAAATAATAATTAGTTTCAGTCAAACTACAAATTCAGTTAAAAATGGCAGCATATTTGAAATCTTTAAGTAAAAAAATGAATGAAGATCGAAAAAATGCTAGTGTAAATTACTGTTACATTTAATACTAAATTAATTTTCTATTGCAACTAAAGCCTTGTTCGCATAGAATGGCCAAGTAACTTAGTCAAGTGACGAGTGATTTGGTTAATAAGTAGTCCGAACAACAATATTTTAGTTCACCAATTTAGTAAATAACTGTAAACTAGTTGGCTAAATGCTGAATTAATTTAACTGCATTTTTTCGGGCAAACAGAACCTTATTCGGGCGAGTAGAAGCTTATATTTAGCTTGTTACACTAGCTCAAATAATGTACTCTACAATTTAGTATACTTTAAAGTGTAATACTTTTTGGTGAGCGGTACTGGTCACTTATTACTGGCACTTGACTAAACTACTTTGTTACATGCGAACAAGACTTAAATCTTAACTAAATTAATGCTAATATTACTGAAATATATTTGCAATAATTGCAGACAACTGACATAACAATATCTATTGGCAAAGATACACAGTTTCGGGCTCATAAATTAATATTAAAATGTATGTGCCCATATTTTGCACCAGAATTGGAAGGTAAACAAAATAACTAAACTGTTTTTACATAATTAACAATAATTATTTCTTATTTTTATTCTAACTCAATTCGGAATATTTAATTTCAGTATAAAGTCAAAATTAGAACCAAAGATCTTTCATAGATTATTGTATAAAAAACATAGTGGGTAAGAAGTTCTGATATGTAGATTGTTTAGTAAAATTTAATATAATCGATTATACATTGGTTATATACATTGATTATACATTGGCCCACTTGAAGCACTGAGCTCAAATCTAATGTACAATATTTGGACAACTTTTTGTACTGAATGAATTTTCGGAAGGAAACAGAAATAGTCTAAATCTAAAAAAACACTTTCTTTTCAAAAAATTTCTCTCACATTATGTCATTACACTAATGTTTCTTAGAACCAATTAATAATTGAGTTGAATACATTATGTACATGTTAGTTAATTTAATTTCTCAGACACTATTCAGTGATAAAATTATTTTCATTTTAGACAATCCAACATTGATGAAAATCGATATAAAAATATTGAATATTGAAAGCGAGGATTTTGAAAATGTTTTAAATTATTTGTATACAGGTGAAATAGAACTGTTCGTTCAAAATGTACAAAAAATAAGAAATATCGGGTACAAATTGAGTATACGTGAATTAAATGAAAAATGTGACGATTTTATGATAAAAAATTTAAATATAGATTATTGTCATGAATATTTGACATGTGGACAAAAATTTTGTAACAACATCTTAATAGATTCCTGCATTGAATTTGTAATTAATAATATTGCAAAATTCAATAATTCCAACTATTTAACTAAACTTACTTTTGAAGAGGTAATTAATTATGGTAAAAATTAATATCTAATTTTATTTATAATTGTTATAGGACTATACAATTAAATATTATTTTTACAATTTGCATGGCGAATGAAATCATGGTCGGGCGGACTAGTGGTTGGTCAGTGGGATTTACGGCTAGCGAAATAAGACCGCGACCAAAAAAAAAATTTTCATTGGAGGGCTAATATTATTTTCAAAATTAAATAAGACCGTAACAAAAAAACATGAGCGATTAATTTCATTTTTCAAAATAATGTTTAGATTTTTTATATAATAACTAAATATTTATTTATTTTACTTGTTTTTCATTTTTTTTTTAACTTAAAGATGTTGTCAATTGTGAAAAAGGCCAAGGAAGAAAATATTGATCAGCGAGATTTTTATTTATTCATATCAAAATGGATAAAAGGTGCTCCTGCATTAAGGAGAACTCATTTTCGAGAATTAATGGAATATGTTAATTTTACAAATATCGAAGCTGAATTTGTAGATAATTTTATTTTAAAGGATGAAGAATTAAAGGAATGTAATTATTCAATTTATGATAAACTTTGGAAGCAAAGAACTGATTCATTAAAAATTCAAGAAATAAAATTGAATAACAATCCTGAAGAATTGGACATTGCTTCGGGAGAAGATGTTCCTTCTCCTAATTCTGAAGAAAATGTTTATATTGAACTCGGTAGAGAAAATGAAAACATTCAATTAAACATTGACAAAAATTTTGGAAAAATACTAAGTTGTACTATAATAGGAAAAAATATAAAATTTCAAAAAAAATAATTAAAAAATATTCAAAAATTGGCAATATTGCAATGATGTTTCTACTAACTATAGGGTCTATAGGTATAATACTTATAATATTGAAAGACAAAAAAAAATTGTATTACATTGTTTCATTGTATTAAAAATCATCCCCAAATGTGGTGTTAATCTACAATTCATTGCCAGCAATTCGTCGCCAGCAATTCGTTGCCTGCAATTGAACAAAAATTTAAAAACAAAAAAAATCACAAAAATTATTAATTGTATTATATTTTATAATACAAAAAACACAAAAAAAAACGGCTAAACTGCAGTTTACGTGTACTAGCTCGATGTGGCTCCTCGATATAGCGCCTTAAAATTTTTATACATTTATGAATGGCCATAAATTTTTTAGAGTGTGTCCCAGAACGATAGGGGCGGGCGCTGGGCGTCCAAGGGCTTGTCCACGTAAACTGCAATATGAAAAAAAATACATAAAAAAATAAAGTACAAAATATTACATAAAATATAAAAAAAAAAACATTAAAAATGAATCGCCAGCAATTTATCGCCAATCAATGGATTGATTGGCGATCAATTGCTGTCGATGAATTAGCCTAGATTCAAAAATTCATATCATAACATTTTACATTTACTTTATTCATAAATATAGAACTTAATTATCATAATTTTTAATATTAATCTTTTAAGGTCTAATGACCTAATGATTATTTTCCATTATTTAAATAAAATTTTAATAAAAATTAGTTCTATTTTGAGAAGTGATAACCCTAGAACAAGAAGAGTCAATGTGTATTCGATAAGTGAATTAAATATTTTAGGAAAAATAATAATTACAATCTAGTATATTATAAATTTATGTATAAAAAAAGGTAGACTTTTTTGTATATATATTAAGACAAGACTTTTAAAGATACATGATGCTATACGTTAAATATTCTTCATAGTTTAAAAATATTTAATGTACCTAACTTATATAAGTATATAAATATTCCTGTAATTGCGTGGACGACTTGACATAGGATTGAGTTTTAGATGAGTGAATGAGATACTAGGAAATGGAACTACTGTACTACCGCGAGCAGTTTATTAAAATGATGACAATAGTTTTGATCTTAAACTTGAAATTTATAATATAATACCAAATTTAATGCAATTGTTTTATTTAATTATTTAATTTATGTTATTAATTAATCTAATTAAAAAATTTATATAAAAATATACATTTTTTGTGCAATAAATGTGCTATAAATATGTTTGTAATATCTATGGCAAATTTTTACATTACTTTATTTTTATTTTCATTCACCCACAAAAATCTGCTATTATTCATTTCCTTAAACTCAAACAGATAAAATACTTGTAAGGATTTTTCCGTACATTTCTCGTGAACACTCTGTAAGCAGTGCATATATAAAGCAATTCTCAGAAGAAAAATTAGTTTTAATATAAAATATTTCAAAGTGAATACACTAAAATTACAAAATGAAATTATATTTTTATACATTTTTTTTACTAATTATTCTTGGATATTTTCAATGCAATGCCAGTGAGTTTGCATAAAATTTACATTAATTAAAAAAATATTGTTTAAGGTATGGTTCCGAAATATCAGGAGCTCAGAAAATATATCAACAAAAATCTGAAGCTATGTATCGTAGCACAAGTTAAAACTTTATTATACTCAAAATGAGATTAATTTTCTTTAAAAGCAAAATGATGAGGAAAATTGATAGTGTCGATCGGTTTCACTACATATCAGATTTATTAAATAAAAATGTTTTCTTTTTATTATTTATTAGAAAATCATTTTATTAAAATTGAAAATCTAAATGTTGAATTATAAATTTTTGTGATATTCTGTTGGGTGGTCAGGCGCTTATGAATTCAGATGGATTAGCAGGCGAATGAACGAAACAAATGATGAATATTGAAAAAAAAAATTAGCAATGATATCAAATGAAATTGTTTTTTGACATTTTTAATAATCAGTTATATATAAATACATAAGCCGCTTAAATATAATATCAATTCATTTATAATACAATTTTTTTCTATAAAATATTATTTTCAATACAGCAATATGTCCGCATACCGATCCCAGTAATGGTCATGTCCATGATTTAAATGTTGGTGAATCTCATACCCATACACACCACGGCCAATGCGAGAAAGTAGTTTGTGAGGAATCTGGTTCCCTGAGAACAGAGGCGTAAGTATAAATTAATTAAATTCAATGTTCTACAAAAATAATAATAATAAATATTATAAAATATTTTCAGATGTTAAAAATTGATTAAAAATATTCATGATTTATTTACAACAAAGAGATTCAAAGGTCCATAACATATTCATTAATCAATCAATATTTTAATGAAAAGTTTTATTTTAATAATATTTTATGTATAATTTAATATTTTGAAATAATGCAAAAGTAAGAATTATATATGTACATTTTTTATAAAAATTTTGTAATAAAATCTCATAATACTATTACTTTTATAAATTTCTCAATCTAATTTTATTTTATTTTTTTTTTTACTTTGGATCCATCAACATCCTAAATAAAATTGAATTGATTTATTTTTATTATTATATAATTAATATGGCCATTGTTAATATCAACTGTAATAAAATTAATCTATGTAGTTTGTGTTCCTTCGTAAATTATTCCATTATGCGAAATACTGTTTTCTCAGAACGATAACGTACATGGATTCGGCTTTTATCGTAATCATACATAGCTATTTTTAAACTTATGTTAGATTTGAAGTAGTTCCGATGTTTATGTATATTTAATTTAATTATTCAAAAATATTTTATTTTTACACATATAGGGGGAAGAATAACCGAAATTTTAAAACTTTTATTCAAAATTTACTAACCTAATTTAAATTAAATCATCTTGTTATTCTTAAAGAACTATAAATCTATTGTACATACTGACGGGACAAAATAAAAATTTTATACGTATTTACAATCAGAATTATAGGTATTTACTCATATATGTAGTACACATAGAATGATAATATTATTTTTAAAATCTGAGCTTCAAATTACCATTTGTTTTTTTATAATATTAAATTCCTATTTTAATTTTTTTTTTTTTTCAAGATTTTACTGTATTGATAAAAAAATATATTTTATTTTTTCTTTAGATTTATTTACTCCATATTAAATGTTCTCTTTCGTTTGCCTATCTACTACATATTTACTGCACATTGTTTGTATGTATAACAACAGGTTTCGGAATAAAAACTAAAATTAAACATATTGTAAAATTCTAAAGATTTGGAACTAAAATATTTTTTGTTTTATTTTGTACTAGTTTCCGTTTATGAGAGAATAAATAAGAATAAAAAATTCGGCATCTTTAGTTTTTAATTTTCTGTTCAATAAAACATAGAATTAACATATAACATATATTAGTTTATAACATATATTAAAGTAGATAACAAAAAAAAATATGTAATACAAAGTACGCACGAATATTCACATAAGTATTTTATAACAAAAATATACATCTTTTTGAACTGTCATCCGAGTCATTATGTCAAAAAAAAAACTTAACTTAAATATTTATAGGTAGCTATTATATTTCTTATAGTAAAATAAATATTGACCATAAATAAAAAAAATTTGTTTCAGTTCGATTTAAACTCTCAATAAACTAAGATAGGCAATTGAAAATATTACGATAAAAAAAAAAATGAAACCAATTTTATATTATGATGACCGATCTCCACCAGTAAGATCGGTTTTAATGTTAATCGATTATTTAAATATTGATTGTGAATTAAAATTTATTGATTTGTTTAAAGGAGATCAATTAAGTGAAGGTTTCAGAGAAGTAAAATATTTCATTTATTTGTTATATAAGAATTAACATTATTACAGTATTACTGGGGTGAAGCACCACAATCAATTCGAAAAAAAAAATTAAAAATCTTGATTTTTATTTTCAGATAAATCCCTCACACACAGTTCCAACATTAAAGCATAATAATTTAATTTTAACTGATAGTCATACCATAATGATATATTTATGTGAAAAATATGATACTGGCAGAATTTTATATCCATTAAATTTTGATGAGAATATAAAAATTTTAGATAAAATGTTTTTTGAATGTTCAATACTCTTTCGTCGGGATAGCGATATGATGGTAAGTAAGATTTTAATAAATTAGTCATAAAAAATATTATTTTTTTTAATTTAATTTTTATTTCAGTCCGAAATTATTCGGAAGGGCTTCAAAAATATTGATATTGAAATACATAAAAAGAAGATTTTGGAAGCTTATTCTATATTAGATAAGAATCTAATGCATCAGGATTATATAGCATTAGATTATGTAAGAACTTTTATATGATTATTATTATTATTTTTTTTTTTTTTTTCAAAAATAAAAATTTAATTTTTTTATAAATAATATTTGAAGTCAAAAAATTACCACGAAATCGATTAATATTTAAAATAATATTTCTCGAGCATAATCAGTGTACCAGGTTATCTCGCTACACGCACCAAAGAACCTTAACAGTCAAACTTTAATAATATAATGTTAAAATAAAAATATATTCATTTTTTCAAATCTAAAATATAAATAATGAAAGCAACAGAAAATCCTATTAACATTAAAACAATTATTTTTTCACGTTCACATTTCAATTTTGATAAAAAAAAATGTACATAATGTATAAGTATGTTCTAATTACAATTTTGTATATTTTATTTTCAGTTAACTATTGCTGACTTTTCAATTGTAACCACATTAAGTACAGTTGATCTTTTGTTTAAAATAACCACAGAGAAATGGCCTCATTTAAATTTGTGGTTTGATAAAATAAAATCAATGAAATCTTATAAGGAATTCAACCAAATTGGCCTTTTGAAATTAAAAGATACATTAGAAAAATATGGAGATTTTAAAGTACCAATTGAAAATAATTAATTTAAAAATAAATAAAATTTATACGAATGTCAATTCGTTTTGTAAATGCAGTTCCTTTCATGAACATTAAAAATAAAATTATACATATTAAATTATTTTTATTTTATAACATTTAAACAAAAAAATAATACATTTTTATAAAATTAACAAGCTTAAATGAAAATATTACGACATTAATCCTAATGGAAAAATATTTTAGCGCTATACAGACTATCTCGCAAAAGTGAATACTCTCGGAATTTAGCTTTAACACGTTTCTCAACTAATATTAATGTTTGCAGCAAACTTTCGTCATTATTTTTAGACATTTCAGCTCTAATATCATTACTCTCTGATTGAAATTTATGTTCTATAGAAGTAAACCAATGTAGCGTTTCAAATTCATTAAATTGGTTCGATAATTTTAGAATATACGCTAATCCCATGGCAAAACCATCATCAAATAGACATGATGCATATTTTTCACGTTTGGTAATCTTTTCACGAGCATTCAATATATATTCCACATAATTTAACATTAAAGATGGTACAATAAGGTAGAAATTTTTCAAATGTACATTATTTGCATTTTGAAAAAATGGGTTAAAAGCATTGACCAGGATCTAAATAAAAAAGTAAATCAAAATGGAGTAAATATAAATATTTTTGGCAATCATATTTTTTTTCTCATATTCTAATAAAAGTTATTAAAGGGAGAAAAAATTATAGTTTCCGTACTAACCTTAAAAAAGTCCATATCCTCTTCCGAAAAATTTCTGTAATAATCTTTTATATTAATTTCAAGAAGTTCTGCTGATTCTTTTGTAACATTTGATAAATTTTGCTCTTCACATAATTTTACAAATTTTAGATCAACAGAGAAATTTGGCAAATGTATGCTCGCAGTGTAGTTGGCATGAACATTACCAGAACGTATCATTCTGATATATCCCATGGTATTGCCAACTTGTGTGATTAATTGTCTAAACAAATCCATATATGATAAGCCATCATTTGAAAAACCAAGTTTTCTAATTTCTTTATTAAAATCTTCAGCACGATCATATTCAAAAATAAATTTATCAGAATCAGCTTTAATAACGCCAGACTCGTTTCTTTCCATTTTTCTTTTTGCTTCCCAAACATAACGATTTTCTTTCAATAATCTTGAATTTATTTGCTCATCGTATAAAAATTGTGAAAATGTATAAAATTTTTGTCTCAAAAATTGATACGAAAAATTAACAGTTGTATTTATTATTCCAGATCCATGAGTTTTTAATGAATTAGCAACATGGTTAATACCAATAGTATTTAAATATCGATTATTTGATGAATTCTCAACAAAGTATTGATTATTCATATTGTAATTATATTTTGTAACAAAAACATGAATGTTTCTCATTATTTCTAATGCATCGATGCCCTAAAAAAAAAAAACGATTACTCATTTCATATCAATAACTTTAGAAATAAAGTCGTAATGTATTAGATAATGGTTGTCTTGGTTTTTAGTATATTTCAATTATGCACCTTTACTTCGTTCAAATCCTGAACACTAAAGATTACAATTGAATCTAAACAAGGTAAAAAATCTTTGCTAAAGCTTACGAAATAATTAAACTATGTACAAGGATAACAATTATTTTCCAAAAAAAAAAAAATTATCCTACAAAATTTTCCTTGGTTTTGTGCAAGAATCTTAAAAAATAGTATAAAGTCAGAGATCATATTATATCATAGATAAAGAGTTAATTTATTGGCTTACTTGCTCCAAAGTTTGTGTCGGTAAATAATCATCAATAGGAACTAAATGATGCTTGTATTGCGCCAACTGCCGCATTTCTTCGTAGGTTTTCCAATCGTGTAAATATATTGTTGTTAAATTATAAAACATGTTGCTCAAATAATTTTCTACGTGGAACTTTAAACTAACGTAGTTACCATTCAAAATTAAGACATTATTAATTAAAAGCCTGTTATCGGAACCAAATTCTTGCTGTTCAAATGGATTGGTGTTATGCAAATCTAATTGTTTATGAACTTCTAATCTCAAAAAAGTTTCGATCTTTCCACATAATTTACTAATTATCTCACGCCTTAATTGATTATAATTATTTCTTTTCATAATTAAATTAGGTCTTGCCACTTGAAGCCCTAATTTATCTAAGTTTTCAGAACAATCATCAAATACTTTGAGAATATGTTGAAAATTGTAAATATCAAAGTTTTTATCAATAATTGAATTCAAATAAGGTTCCATAACATATTGATGCCAATAAAAGAATGTAGTACTAGACACAATCTCCAAATTATCTTGAAGTTCCATCATAGCCTTAAGTCTTTTAACGTTCTTTTTTAATTTTTCGAAATCTTCTTGCTGTATTTGCTTCTGTAAAGTCTGCGATTGTATTAAAAACTGCATTATGAAAAGTCTCGATGTTGTTGGCGGTCCATTAAAAGCTTTTTCTAAAATTTTTATTGCCGAAATTACATCAACAATTTCTGGTTTCAAAGTTTCATGAGTTGCAAATTTCTTTTTAGCCGATATAATTAAATGCAGAGACTTGTATTGTAAACATTGTTTAGAATAAATTATTATTTTAGCAATATTTTCGTAATCCGACGAAAATATACTTTTAATAGATTTTAACATTTCAATTAATTTGCTTATGTTATTAAGCACTTCTAATTCAACTGGAAGTTTCATCAATTTATGTAAGTTTAAAATTGATTTTATTGTATGGGATATTTGACCAACATAATGAATACCTTGTAGAAACTGAACACAAAGATTTCGAAATTGCTCAATTTTTAGATTATTAGAGCCTTGCTTGACAGCTGATTTGACTTTTAATATCCATGTGGAAATCTAAAAATTAATTTAACAAGAAAAATTTAATAAAGAGTTAAAATATATGAAAAATACTTATTTGTAGGTACAATGCTTATAAATGTAGCAGATTTAAGGTGAATTAATTAAATTTATTCAAATTTTAATTATTTTTAAATTCTAAAAATTCACGAGAAAAATAACTTTAATTTTTGTTATATAAAACGATCCAGCCGCGTAATTTAGAACATATAATTTTCATATCAAATTTAATTAAATTTTTCCTGTTTTTTTTTAAATTAAAAAAATATTAATTCTTACTTCAATGGCATAATTTCTTGTATTTTTTGTCAATAAACTAATTTTACTTTGCAAAGCTGCTTGTCTGGATTTAATAGATTCTTGAAAATATTTTTCAACACCTCCACCGCCGACCATTAAAGTTTCAGCATGTTTACTAATGAAAACTTCGGGACACCAAATGATATCAGCAACCAAAACAATTCCTGCATATTTATAATTCAACTCAATCAATTGTTTAAATAATTTTTGATCTATTTGTCCGAAAAATTGATGATGCAAAAGAACAAATGAGTTTAAACCAATTAACTTTCTAGTCTCATTAAATTCACATAAATCAATTGGAAATTTTTTTAAATTTTGTAAATTCTCCTTAATATATTCTAAAAAAGTTGTAGACAAATGATTTAATCCTTTTGGATTTTGAATTAAACGTTCTTTGGTTCGGTATGTGCTATCCAAAAATGTCTAAAATAAACATAAGTATTTCAATTAGACTAGTGTGGTTTCAAATCAAAAAAGCCAAACTTACTTGAAATATATTTCCACCAAATAAAATTTCCAATTCATTTAAAATATTTATCATTCCGATTATTTCATTTTCATTACAATCAAATTCTTTAAATTGTTTTGAATTTTGATGAAATGATTGGATTAATGTTTTTTTATACGATGGCCAAAATTTATTAAAATTTGATTTTGCTAAAATTTCATCATATATTATCAATTCAATCATTAAATTTTCAAGTGTGATAAAAATTTCCTAAAAATATACATTGTATAGAAAAGTATGTAAATAAAAGCATTAAAAATATACCACGATTGTAAAATGATAAGAACGGAATGAATGATGTGTTGATCAATATTTTCTATTTTTCTTAAGTAGGTATTTTAAATTAATGGTAAAATGACATTTAAAACCATAATATTCTGGAAAATATTAATGTAAGATCAACATTCATTCACTTCGAAAACTTTTTTTTTTTAATTATACAGTGCAAATTATAATTAATACGTTAGGTTTAATAAATTTTTTATTTATTTTTCAAAACCTAAAAATTTCTTATGCCACATGAAACAAATATTCTTTATGATTTCAACTGGTGTTTTCTGTTCTTTATAAATTACCTCAAATTTGAAATTATAATGAAAATCCCATGATTTTTTATCGTAACTATGAAATACAGTTAATTGTTGTAAAATAATACTTGAAATTTCTAATAAAGCATTAATACAAAATTGTATTTTACATAAAAATTCCATACATTCGCTGATTTTGATTAAACAATCTTCCGTACTATTGAAATTAAATAATAAATTATCATTTTTTGCTGCAGTAGTAGCAGTGTTAATATCAGTAGAACCATTTTTAACATTAATTCCTAAATTTTGGTGTTGTCCAAAATCTAAATAATCATCTATATCATTGTTTGTATTTAATGGAAATTTTGCGGCACACAAATCTTCGTCCAAAAATAAAAATTTCTCTTGCAATTTTTCAGAATTTTTAAGAATTTTTTTTCCTTCCAAATTTAAATGTAAAAATGTTATGATAATTTTGTTAAAAATTTTATTATCCGAATCAACTAATTTAAATATTGATAAATTTTCTTTATTTTCAGAATAATTAATTTTTATTTGTTTTAATTGAATTGAATATAAATTTGATATTGTAATATTGGATAAATTATGGAAATTTTCTTTATTTAAAATATCATTTAGCTTTGTTGAATGATGTTCAAGAAATTTTCCAAATTGTTTCAATTGCTTTCTTGCTGATAAAACTAAAATGATAAAAATTAAAAAAAAAAAAACAAAAATTAAAATTAAGACGAATTGATCTTCGTAAAAAACGACGGAGGACTCGAATGAAAATAGAAATCCATACATAGTTAACAAAATATAATTTTAGAATAAGATTTTAGTCGGTCGTCATGGTGTAGTGGTATTGGCCTTATCTAACGGCATGTTCGGTCGGGGTTCAATTCCCACCTTGGACTGGAATTTGTGTTAATTTTTCAATTTGTCCACTTGAATTAAGTGTTTCTGTTGTTTTTTTGTTTAGTAAGTACAAATTATGTATAATAATTAATTTCTAGGGTTGATGTTGTTAAGTACCTACCTGTAATTTTTTTTAAATAACGAACTAGGTACTTAGCATTGGACAAACGATAACCGAATAAAGTAAATAGGTGTACTTAGGAACAAGGTAGGTAGGTAATAAATAAATAACAAATCTAAAAAATACCTAGAGACCTAAATATATACCTACTTATCGATCTTCAGTTGAAAAAAAGTTTTTCTGAATGAACAAATGAATCAAAAATTTTATCTATTTCTCTAGGTAGGTAGGTATGTATCTAAGTAATAGGTACCAATTTAAAGAATAAAAGACGTTATTACTTAGGAAGGATTAATTTTCTTGTCTTGGGTTGGGGAGAATTCATTACCCGCATTCCAAAGCAAGTACAGACAATTTTAAGGTCAAACGTCAAACTCAATTAAGAAATTATTGAGATTCTTAGATTCAGTTAATATTGATTTCGGTTGATTTTTGCATTGTTAGAATTAAGATTAAGAAATATTTGTAGGTATTTACGGTTGACGGGTGAACCTGGAATCGCCTTCCTAGACCTACACTTACTTTGTGTTTCTTTTTCCATTATTCAAATTAATATAGGTAGGTATTATTTTATTAAAAATAAATTTTAATAATTTATTAAAGTTTTTTTATTATTATTTTTTTTTTTTTTTTTCAATTCACTTTCTTTCTAAAATAAAATTATTTTTATTCTACTTTTTTTCCTCTCTACAATTTGTCAATTTTTCGGATTCTCTACTAAAAGTGGGTGGTTTTGTTTGTGTTTACTTTAATGATTCCATGTATGCCAATGCCACCAGCACCAAGTCGGTGGAAGCAGAATAGAATCCGAAATAATATTTTGTTTTTAATTATTTTTTTTCGTTTACATTTTTACTGACATTTTCATGGTGCTGTTATTTTTCTAACATTTATGCAAATTAATATGAGAAAAAATAGAGAATCACGAAATTAAGTACATATTTATAATTATAATTTCTGTGGCGAAGTAGTGGTTTCGTTTAGTGAGTCATAAGATTACTAAATCAGCCATTATGACCTGGGACATGAGTTCGGAATTTTATTTATTCGTAGTTTCAGATCGAACTCAATATAACAAAGTGAAAAATCAAAATTACAGCACTATTATATTTTGGTTATCTGGCAGTGTTGTTTGCCAAATACTGGAAATCTGTAAAATTCTGCTGTCTGTTAAGAATAAACTGCTTATTAAACTGCTTAAATAATAAAAACAAAGAAAACAAACAAATATTTCAAATTTAAATTTTCTCTGTTGTGTCACTCACTGTCACTTAACTGCTATGTGCAGAGACTGCAGTTCAATTGAATAGTTTTATTTGAAATTTTAATAAGCAACAAATTTTAATTCGCTTTTCTTCACAAATTTCTTATTTTTAATTTGATTGAATTAAAAAAAAAAAAAAAAAGAGACATGGGAGATTCTTGCGAGGTAAGATTTTACACTTCATAATAATTTATTATATAAATAGAATAGAAATCATAGATCATCAGCAGAGGTATTATTTTATTTATTCTCTTGACTGACTGAATTCACCTAAATCAATTCAGTGGTTCAGAGTCTTCCGTCGTCGTCATTCACTCACCATCATCATCAGAAACAAGAAGAACCAACGTTTTCTTCATGTCTGAACAAAAATGTAACAAGCAAACTGTATTATCTCAATCTAAGTAAAAACACTTGTTGTTTGATGAGATGAGTTTATTAACTGTTTTATTAATTAGAATACCTATACAAATTTAAAAATACTTAAATTTTATAGATTTTATTCATAAATTCATAGATCATTATTAATATTAATTTATTACAAGTGACATTCTACTACATCTCCCCTTATAAATTTCAGAGACTAATTATCCTTTCTCCCTCCTTTATTTTATTTTTTATTTTAATTCAGAAGCATAATTATAACTATTTAAGATAAAAATTAATTAATTAAGTAACAAAAAATTTTCAGTTTTAAAATACATAATTCTTTAAAATAAATTTAAAGACATATTAAGAATTTTTTTTTTTTTTTATTTCAATAACTTTGTTCTAAATTATGAAATTTATTTTTATCAATTGTATTCATGTAATATCTTTTATTTTAATTCATTTTAACTATTACAATAGATAGTTAGTTTGTAAATTTTTATTTATTTATTTATTTATTTTTTTTTTAATTCATATTAAGTTGATTGCATATTTTGTTTTATTTCTTTGCGTGTAAAAAATACGAATTTCTTCGCAAAATTTTATTCTTAAATTCAACCCAATATGATCGTGGTGCAGGATGTTTTTTCTCAATAACACCAGGAACCCAAATTTTACCATCTTTAACCCACACTTCTTCACCAACATCGAAATTCGGTTTCATTTTTGAATTTTTGTCGTAATACAATTTATTTCTTATGTTATTATTTTTTAACGTATATCTGAAAATTCAGGAAATAAATTACAGTTTTTAAAAAATTCAGATTTTCCTGGAACGAGAGTTCTTGTTTGTCGTCCCATCATAAGTTGGGCAGGGGAAAACTTTGAATTTTTAATCGGTGAGTTCCTGTATTCTAGTAATGCTAACCATAAACTAGTTTTAGTTTCTTTTGATTTAATTACTAATTTTTTCGAAGCACCTACTAGTTTCTCAGCAAACCCGTTGGATCTAGGATACCCAGGACTACTTGTTATAAGTTCAAAATTGGTATTATGCGCAAAATTTTTAAATTCGTACGAATTAAATGGCATATTATCTGCCATAATTTTATTAGGAATTCCAAAAGTAGAAAAAGAAATTTCGAGTTTCTTTATAACTTCTTTTGCTGATTTTCCGTTTAAAGGAATAATTTCTAAAAATTTTGAATAATAATCTCCTATAATTAAAAAATTTTTCCCGTCAACTTCCATAATATCTACATCCAGTTTTTGATAAGGCCCGTCAGGTATTTCGTGATTTATTAGAGGTTCTTTTGCATTTGATGCACGATATTTTTGACACACTGAACATTTATTTATTAAATTCTCTAGGTCATCATTAAGATTTGGCCAGTAAACTAAAGTTTTAGCCCTTCGTTTTGTTTTTTCAATTCCTAAGTGAGATTTATGTAAAGCGTCTAAAACTGATTCTCTTAAAGTTTTTGGTATAAAAATTCGATCTAAGTAATATACAATTTTGTCTTCATAAAATAAATCATTTCTGATTTTCCAATAAAATTTTAAATTTTCATTTAGTTTACTTTTATCACTAGGCCATTCATTTTTTATAAAAAATGCTAATTTACTCAAAATATCATCTTTTTCAGTTTCTATTTTATAAATTTCTTTTTGAGTATCACTAACATTAACAGAATGTACTAATTCTTGAAATACCTTTATGTCTTTTTTTCCATTATATTTTTCCCAAAATTTCTTGAGAGAAAATCTGCTACATATAAATATTTGCCTGGTACATATTTAAAATTTAGATTATATTTTTCTAATTTCAATTTCATTCTTTGCAATTTAGGTGACGGAATTTTATAATATTCTTTTGCAATTATACCCAATATTGGCTTATGGTCGGTTAGAATTTCTACTTTTCTGCCGTATATCAATGAATGCCATTTAGAGCACGCAAACACAACTGCTAAAAGCTCCTTTTCTATTTGAGCATAATTTTTTTGACGGTCTGTGAGACTACATGAAGCAAAGCATACTGGCTTGCCTTGTTGCATAAGGCAACAACCAAGACCATTTTTCGATGCATCTGATTGAATTGAAATATTTTCTTTAATATTAAATGGTTTTAACGTTGGTGCTTGTGCCACCATTTCTTTTATTTTTTGTAAAATTTTATCATGAGTATCTTTCCAAATAAATTGATTATTCTTTTTTAGCAATTCTCTTAGAGGTGTTGAAATTTCAGATAAATGTGGTAAGTAGTCTCTAACATAATTTATAAAACCGAGTAAAATTTGTAAGTCCTTTTTGCATTGTGGCGATTTTAGCTCTAAAATTGCTTGAATTATATTATCATCAAGGGAAATTCCGTCACCTGAGATTTTATGTCCTAAAAAAGAAATATTTTTTTGTTTAAGTTGAAGTTTATTTTTATTAAATTTAACATTTTTTAATGTAGCTCTTTCTACTAACATTTTTAAAATTTTATCATGCTCCTCTTCTGTTTCAGTTGAAATTGCAATATCATCTATATAAATACTAATGTTTGGTATGTCACCAAAATTTTCAAAATTAATTTTTTGAAAGCTTCCGGCGCGATTTTCAACCGAAAAGGAAGCCTTTTGAAAGAGAAACAGCCAAAAGGTGTACTAAAAGTACATATTTTTTTAGATTCTTTGTCCAATGCTACTTGAAAAAAACCCTCAGACATATCGAATACAAAAAAATATTTTTTTCCAACAAAATCACTTTTCATTTCTTCAAATGTAGGAATCTCATAAAAATTATTTTTTATAGATTCATTCAAAAATTTTGGATCTAGACATATTCTTACTTTTTTATTAGGCTTTTCTACAACTACTATATTCGATACCCATTCACTAACACCGTCCGCTGGTTCTATTATATTTAAACTTAGTAATCTATTTAATTCATTTTTTAAAGGATCTTTTTAAAGTTTTAAAACTTTTGGAATTCGTCTAGATGCTCTAGCTATTGGAATGTAATTTTCCTTTAGATTTACGTGAAAATTTTCAAAGCAGCATCTAATACCATCAAATATTTTTTTGTTATTTTCTATAAATTTTATTTTTTCAGAATTAATTTCATTTACCCGTTTAATCAGTTTTAATTCAACACAAGCAGCAAGACCAAGGATTGGGACCGTTTCTTCTTTAACTATATAAAAATTTTGAAAAGATTTTTCATTTCTTGCTACACAACATAATTTAGCAATTCCAAATACTTTTATTTCCGTACCATTATATGCTTCCAACCTAGTAAAGCTCTCATCCAATTCAATATTAAAATCCGTAACTAGCGAAACAGGTAAAATGTTAGCCTGAGCCCCAGTATCTAATTTAAATTTAATTATTTTTGAAAAAAATTTTATATTTTCAAACCACAAATCAACATTTTTATTTCCATTAACCGAATCAATATACAAGCTTTCTTGTGAACTATTTTTTTCTACCTGATTTATTTCATCTACACATTTTTTTCTGCAAACTATTGCAAAATGATTTTTTTCTGAACAGTTTTTACATTGTTTCCCATAAGCAGGACAATTTCCTTTTTTATGATTTCTACCACAAAATGACCAATCAATTTTCATATCATTGTTCTTAAAATTACCTGAGCTACTACTATTATTTTTAGTTTCTAAACTTCTACTACTACTATTTTCACTTTTTTTTTTTTTAGAAAAATTGTTAGTACTTTGAAATTTATTTTTGTTATTATTTTTATTAAAGTTACTGTGCTTATTTTTTCCTATTATGTCTATCTCACGATGATTGCTTGCATTTGCTTAGATGTTACTTCTGCTGCTCTTGCCATGCTAATAGCTTGACTTAAGCTAAGATTTTCCTTTTCCATCATATTTTTCCTTAAGTTGACATCATTAATACCAAAAACAATCCTATTCCGTAGCATTTTGTCTTCTTCTTGAAAATTGCATCTTTTTACTAATTTCGTTACATCCATGAGGAATAGATCAAATGGTTCTTGTGGCTCTTGTTTTCTGGATTCGAAAACTTAAAGTTCATTACACTTTCCTTTACAAAATGTTTCGAATGCTTCGACCACTTTTGCATATTTTTTCTTGTCAGCTTCTTCTAATTTTATCATATTGTGAAATTTGTCCGTGGCATCAGCTCCTGCTGCATTTAAAAATATAGCTATTTGCACTGTTTCAGTTTTATTTTTTAATTCTATTGCATCGGCAACAACACTATAATTTTGCCAAAAAATCTTCCAAATTTCCAGATCTAGAACTTCTATTTTTCTTAAAAAATCCACGTTTTTATTGACGTGCACAATAGTGTGAAGGTATTTTATATTTTTTGGTGGTCTGCCACGTTTCTTTCTTGATTGAATTTCTGCTGGTCCAGAATTTGCACGCATCAATTATTTTATTAACGGTAAGAAATTTTATTCTATTCTTTTTTTTTAAATCGACTGCGATTTTTTTAAAGTTACCAAACTTAATTTTATCAGAACCTACAAAGAGTTCTTCCGTTTTTGCTTTTTTAGAAAAGTTTTGGCCGTTTCAATTAAATAAATTTCAAATATTAAATACTTGCCTAACTACCTATGTACCCACACCGTATTATATTTATAATTTTCTTTTTAGGTCTATGATGTATTCAAAAAACTTGGATTTGATTCTTCCAATCAATGGATTATTATGGATTTGGAGCCTTTTCAAAATTTTTTTACATGGTTCGCTGACAACATCACTGAAGACAATATTTTAACCGAACATGAAATTTTACAGTAATGCGTCATTAATATAAAATTAAGGTTTTCATGATTAGTTTTCCATAATTTTTAATTGCTTTTATTTTAGAACATCTGAATTGAAGTCTGGAAATAAATTTATTAACTCAGAAGAATTGGATCTAAAATTAAAATTACTAAGTCAAGATTACCCTCAAATTTTGGAATATTCTGATGATGATGTACTAAAAATGATCAGAGAAACTCAGCAAAATAAAAAAATTTTAGATATGTATGAGAATTTAGGATTAAGAATGAAGTAAGTTTTTAACACCATGTTGTTAACAAAATTACTTATTTTGCTTTTATTTTTTTTTTTCTAGCCGAACGAAAACAAATTTAAATGGAGAATTGCTTGATTTGGAGGCAAACATTCGTGAATTGGAAAACGAAGAAAAAAATTTAATTAATAAACCTTTCGAAGAAGCAAAAGCACTTCAAGAGTTACAACGTGAAAATAAAAAACTATGCATTGAATTGAATGATTGCTTCATGAAATCGGTAGAAAGAAAAATAATTTTTTCAATGTAAAATTAAATTAATTTTAATTAGTTTTATTCCAGCATTCACCACCACTTTTTACTCATCAATTACCAATGGAGCAATATTTTTTACAATCTGAAATTTTCATGCAATACTTAAACTTATTCTTGCAGAATAATTTTAAATTTGAGGTCTTGCCTTCAAGAAAATTATTTATCCTAAGTAATTTTTTATATATATATATATATAATTTTTTTTTGTAGGATTTCATGACCTCTGATTTCATCGAAGATACGTTATCAAAAGACGATATTGTATTAGACAATTTAAAACATTTGTAAGTTGTTCTAAATCAAAAATTTAACTTAAATGTTTTTATAAAACCGCGTAAAAAATTAAGAAAATTATTATCTTTAGCTTGTCCTCATTATATTAAAAATAAAACAGATAAAATTATATTTTTTTTTTCTAGATTTTTCAATTACAATGAAATGTGTATTAAAGAAAGAGCAGAAGTTATTGCAATTAAACTAATGATTGAAGAATTGAAACCAAGTAGAAATCATGCAGTTAATTTAAATGAACTCAAGTAAATTATTAAAACCTTTTTTTTATGCATAAGAAAAAAAAAATATGTGAGTCTCGGGACACACGGAAGAAGTGAAACTTCATGGCAAGTAGTATTTTCTGGGGAGGCTAAATAAGAGCACGTTCCTAAACTGAGACTATTTTAAATCGTAAAATATACCTTTTCTGCTAAAGAAAATTCCTTTTTTTCAGAAATTGAAATAGGATTGACATTTAATCTGTATCATCTGCAACGTCTGCTTAAATTTTCAATTTTTTTTTTTTTTTTTTTAAATGAGGTGCACTTAAAAGTACACCTATAAACTGAGTTTGTTATGGGAAATTTAAAATTTCCCTTTGCAGATTTTTAAAATATAAAATATCATTTCGGAACGATTTTTACGTCAAAAAATCTTGATTTGTAAAATAATTGTAAAATAACAGCTGTAAAATCGTGTCGTTCCAAAACTAGAAATTCTAAAAATTAAAAAAATTTTTCAATTTCTAAAATAGTCTCAGTTTGGGAACGGGCTCTAAATATTTAAAATGACCAAGTGCACATAAGACATGACGCCAATCGATTTTTTCGACGGCGACTAGTTGATTTTTGTCCTTCGACTGCTGCGGCCAGTCGACTTAAAATAACTTGTTTTGGGGGAATTCGGCGGCTTAGAAAAATTTGAAAAAAAAAAATTAAAAACCAGCGACTACTTAGTGATAAAAACATTTAATGGCTTTTAAATTATTTCAAAATGGGCCAATCGGGCAAAAAAAAAAATGTCCCATACAAAAATGTATGAAAACTTTGAGGGGCCATATCTCCGAAACGGGGCCCGAGCCCCAAGAACTGATTTCAGTTTTGGAAGTTTAAGCACCGCCTCTACCCCCCCTCCAAGTTTCAGCCGTTTCTGAGAGGTTCACATAAACTGCACTTACGCCATTTTTTCTTTTTTCTTTTTTTTTTTTTACAATAATCGAGGCATTTTTGACAATAATCGTTACACTTTTGACACTTACATTTTTTTCACTCTCAAACACAATGCCTCTAAAGAAGTTTCACTTCAATAACTTTCTACAGTAAAAGCTAGTTATAATTTTAAATAAAATTTAATACTCTGTATTTTTTGACAATTTAACCATCAAATTTATTTTCATAATGCTTAAGCTATGGTTTCCTAGGAAAACGGTGCCGTTATATAGCGGCCGTAATATAGCGGTGAGTGACGTAGAAAAAACGTTGTCTATATAATTTATATAAAATGGTTTCCTAGAGAGCGTTGGGGATGAACGTAACGTAATATAGCGGTGCCGTTATTTCATGTCGGCCGTAAAATTACGGTGATAATATTCATACAACGTTTTTTTACGGTGACGGTGAGTTCAAAAAAAAAATTAATACAAAAAATTTAAATTTAAATTGGAAAATCGAAGATGACTAAGTTTTAATTGAATATTACGGCAACGCTTTTTTTAGGAAACCGTATTAGATTGCCATTTTAACGGCCGTTATATTACGTCGAATGTTCAACGTAATATTACGGCCGCTATTTTACGGCACCGTTTTCCTAGGAAACCATAGCTTTAGAAATTTTTCTTTATTGATTTTACCAGAAAGGAAACCGAAGAGCTAAAAATTGTTAATCGTCGTTATTATGATACAACATTTGAAACGTTAATGACTGATCTAAGAAATCAATTGCAACAATATTCTGAACTGCAGATTAGTAAAATTATAAGTCTTAATACACAAGAAAAGTTGGATCGTGCTAAGCAACGCTTAGAAAATATTAAATTTCTTTCCGGTATTTTATCTGCCGGTTTGTGTGTTGCAGAAATTATATGGGTTTTAATGCAATTAGATTCCGAAAAAATAAAAAATATATTCGATAATACAGAACAATTACAATTAGAGATGCTTCAGTGTGCTAAAAGAATAGATGGCCTGAAACAACTACAAATTCAATCATCAACTGAGTTAAGTGAACAATTTTCTAATGGATTAGTTGAATTATTTGGCAAACATTTAGAAATTAAATTTGCTTCAAATTCGCCAAAAACTTTTCTCTTTGAATACGATAAATTCCTACGTTCACATCAAAATACTTTGAAAAATATTATGCTTAAAAAGAATTATGAAGGAAGTATGGAAATACTGGAAGATTTGTAAGTATTCATTTTATTTTATAAAAGATAAAGGAATTCAAACCCAGTTTTTTATTTTAACTACATTCAGTATTAGGAATATTGAAACAGCAAGTACATCTAAGTATTTAAAAATTTCAAAAAATCTTTTTCTATGTGATATAAAAAAATATTTATTTCTAATTTTTGAGTGAAAAGCATAACCATTTATCGGGAGTTTCAAATATTTCTTCAGGTGTAGCCCTGTACTCATTTTTAAATGGCATATGCCAAATATTGTTAACTTTATGTGCATATATGTTGTGTTTTATGGGTTCCTAAAAGGAAATTTATTATTTTTTTTATTCAAAATATTTTTTTTTTGCTTACCTTGACAAATATTTTATCATTTTTCATTGTTTTTAGTGAAAATTGATGTTCCAATTGCCATTTTTTAAAAATTATTTTCAGATCAGGTCCTAAAAAATGAGAATGTGATCTCATTAAATCTCTGGAGAAAAAATCTGTATTGGGTCCACTCTTTAGAGCAGCATAAAGTAAAAATGGATCATCTTGTGACCTGAAGAAAATAAATAAATAAATAATTCTATTCTACAAATTGATTCTAAAAACTAAACTTCTTGTGATGAATTATTTAACTTTAATTTTTTCCAAAGGTAACAAACATGTTGTTCAGGGTCAGGGTATAAATAAAAATTTTAAAAATCTAAATCAAAGCTAAAACAAACTGTGCTGTACTTTATGCAGTAATATTTGATTTCAAATTTTAGTTAATTTTCACTTACAAATCATTTACTAAAAACATTTTTGTATTAGTTTTTATATAATTAAATTGTTCTTTGGGCCATTTGTGCATGTGTTTTCGACCAATCACCAAAACGTGTTTATTTTTTTGTTCAAAATATTTAACAACATTGGATAACTAAATTAAAAAATTAAATAATTGTTAAATAAAATCGGACACTAATTTTTTCCGATGAATAGAAATAATTTAACTTACAATATTTGCACACCCAATGCTTCCAGCTTTCATGCCAGACGAATAAGCCACATTTAATCCATCAATAACACAATGAAAGGGTGATTGATTCTCAATAAATGTAGTAAATTTATTCAATTCAGTTGGATTTGCTCTAAGAAATATATCTTTTCGTAACATAACTTTTTCAAAAAATTTATCGCGCAACATTTTGAATTCTTTAGTAGAAATTTGTATTCGCTCTAAAAAACTTCCACATCGACTACATTGTCCTTTTTTATTCAAAATTACAATATCATTTTGATAATTAAATTTACTTAAGCATTCTTGTAATTTATCAATAACATTTTTTGATACAATTAAATCATTTAATTCAATAAATTTTAAAATTTTTTCTAAATTTTCAACAAATGTTAATTCATTTTCACTTATTACATTTAAGTATTCAATAAAAATTTCACATTTTGGTTGTTTTCGATATTTAACAATTTCTTCAAGAATTTCCCATCCTAATTCGATTGATTTTAGACGAAAAGCTTTTGTCGCTATACAGCTTAATGTTGACAAATTAGGCGTGCATGTAATTTTAATCATATCAAGAAGTTTTAATGAATCTTTCCATTCATTTGTCAGTATCAATCCATAAATTAAATTTTCACACGTGATGGAATCAAGAATTGGATTCTTAGTAATTATTTCATTATAGATTTTTAGAATTTCTTCTTGATCTGGCATTGGACATTCACTGTTATTATAATTTTGATAGTAATATCTTAATAATTTACCTAAAAGAAAGAATCAAAAAATTATTAAAAGTTGAAACTCACTTCACAAGCAATGAGGTCTTCAGGCAGATCAGGTATCTCATTGCAAGTCAATTGTAGTATGTATAGTCAACTAAAAAGTCCAATAGGAGAGATTTTCCAGTTACGATAAAAACTACTAAAATATTTACCAAAAGTAGCTGAATTTATCTCTTTATTTTCATTTCTCAAGAAATTCACATATTTTTTGGCTAAATCAAGTTGATCTTGTGATGACAATCTATTTAAATTACCCAAAATAATTGAATCAACATTAATTTCATTGATTAAACTGTGATTGTTCATTAAATTCGAACGTAAATTTTTAAATGTTTCATTTTTCACGTTTTTCAAATTATTCTGTTCAAAACTTTCAAAAAAATCATCATTTAATTTTGTTAAAATTTTGGGTCTTTGAAATTGACCTGCACTACGACTAAAAACTATTTTATAATTTAAATTATTTAACAATAATGAATTATTATTTAATTTATTAAAATTTTTATAAATATTCATATTAATGAATTCTAATATGTTCTAAATAAAATTAATAAATAGTAATAGTAGTAAAGTAAGTAAGCACTGTTGGTTAGTTGATTACAGACTGCGACGCGATCATATTTTTGGTCGCTGCGGCTTAGCATCGATATTTTAAATTTTTTGGAACTGCTGCTAAAAAAAAATCATTGCTCGCTACTGCGTCGCTGATAATCGCTATAGCTCTGTTTAACTGGACGCGACGGACGTGACGCTAAAGACGTAAGAAATATTAAATGTATGGAAGTGTATGGAGACGGTTTAACTGGACGTTGACGTTGACGACGCGACGTTGACGACGTAAAAAGTTAAATCTATTTTAACTTTTAAGTTAAAGACGTTAATAATCAAAACATTCTGTTTTAATGCCCGAATAAATAAAAAAAAGTTTAAACACAAAACTTAGTAACAACCGTTTTAAACAAAAAAAGATCAAAATTTTTATTTTCTGTAAATAATTTCAACATGAGTTTCGAAGAGAAATTAATAATATATTTTTTCGTTTTTTTTTTTTATTTATTTGAAAAAAGTAGTGAAAGTTGTTTTGTTTACCATAGCTTACTTTTTAGTTTTACAACGTTGAAGACGTCCAGTATAACTGCAAAAAATTTAATCACAACGTCTCTCACGTTTGTAACGTCACCGCCGCGTCCAGTTAAACACAGCGGTAAAAAAAAAAAAACCATTAAAAAAAAAAATAGAAAAAAAAAAAAAAAACAAAAAAAACAAAAATTTTCGTCGCTGCTTGATTTTTTTTTTTTTTTTCAAAACTTCTGACTGCTAGCGATCGCTTTCACCTAAAAATTTGTCGCTACTGTTAGGTCAAAAAACGTCGCTGCGTACCTTGCGGTCGCTCAAAATCTATGATCGCGTCGGCGTCTGGTTGATTAAAAATAAAAAACTGCAGTTTTTATACGAAGAAATAAACAAAACAAAAATCAGCTGGTTATGTTTACTTTTTCGAAAAAATGTTAAAAATTCTTAACAGAACAGAAAAAAATACAGATTATTTGGTGTGGTCACAGGAATATGTGTGGTGGTATTAACAAAATTAATTTTCAAAAAATAGATTTCTTTTAGAAGTCGTCCGTCCGCTACTAAAATTCTTTTATGACTGTTTAGCTTCCGCGGCGGCCCAAATTAATAAATCTTACGATAAATTTACTTACGATAAAGTTTTTTGTTCACATTTTAACACAAAATATATAAAAACAATGAAAAAATAATTTTTCAATCAAATTTTATTACATATATCCTATAAATTTGAAATAAGTATAATTTCTTAATTCAACAGATAGCACATTTGATAGCACATTTGAAGATGTGGATAGAATTACCTATTTAAAGGCTATAGCAAATAATATTTCTTATTAAGACCTTAAATAAATAAAATTAATATAAAAAATGAAATAAAAAAATACAACAAAAAAAAAAAAAAAAAAAAAAAATTAAAAATAAAAAAAATTAAAAATAAAAATAATAAAAAATAAAAAAAATTAAAAATAAAAATAATAAAAAATATGGAATTAGTTGTTCACCACATCCTCTTTGTTAATTCTGGGTTTAAAGCAGAGAGTGAACCAGCTTTTACAAGCTATAATATATATACGATAAAATGTCGTACGATAAAGTGTTCATACGATAAAATGTCCATACGATAAAGTGTCCATACGATAAAAAGTCCATACGATAAAGTGTCCATACGATAAAGTGCCCATACGATAAACTGCTCACGATAAACTGCCTTACGATAAACTGCATACGATAAAAAGTCCGGTTCCCAAAAGAGAATATATAAATAGACGGTCACCCTATGCTGGTCTTATATTGTAACATAAGAAACTAGGGTGTATGCGGGCCTGATACAAAATTTTGTCATATTTGCTGAGAATTAAAACTTATTTTATATTTTTTTAGTGATTTTAAATCGAAAGCCTTTTTAAAAAGTTTTTATAATTTTTTATTTCTTACAATTCAAATTTTATGATTATCTAATTTTAAATGCATAAATATTGTTCCCATTTTGTTCCTTTTAAAATACTTAAAAGTTTTTTAATTACTTCATACATGCATTGATCAGTACGATAAAAACCATAATAACCTAATGCAAATATCGTACTAGGTGCACTCAAGAAGGCAGAAAAGACAAAAATGTTTAGCAAATATCATTGAGAATTAAATTTCATCAATTTTTGATGACAAATCACAAATTTATTAAAGAAAAAAAGAAGTCAAACTATTTAATCAAATCAGAAATATTTTTTTTACCAAATACCTATTATTTTTTTTTTTGATAGTTGGTTATTCTTGTTAGTTATATTAAAATTTATTAATTTTTTTTTCAGAAACAAATTGGAGCTTATAGTTATGCCTTATGTATTCGATAGTCCAGTAAAAAAACCAATGTTTGAAAACATGAATTTTTTTAAGAGCATTTCTAAAGTCAGATTTATGAACGATGATACAGAAAAAAAATTTCGAGAATTAAGATTTGATTTTCAGAAAAAATTTTCTGAAAAAATGGTATGTTCCAATCATTATTTTTGTTCAAATTTCGTTTACAGAAAACATTTTTTTTTTTTCAGGGTACTGATACATTATGGAGCAATAAACAATTATTATGGATCTGGTTTTTGACTCAACCCGAAAAAGTACTGTCAGCTATTGAAGAAGTTAGAATAGCTGCAGCGAAAAAACCATCTAATGTTAAGACTTTAGGTGGATTGCGTCGCATGTAAAAATATTTTTTATTTTACAATTTTTATTTATTTAAAACTTGTGTTGTAAGTAGCAGGAAACAAAAATATTAATTTAAGATAAACCTACAAAGATTATGTTTCCGATGAATATCAATAAACATAACTATAACAATGCAATGAAGTGAATTTATTTTTTACGTCATATGAATTTTTTTGATCCTTCAAGTGTATATATTTGTTTATTATCTAAATTTATTTTAATATACTTGAATAACTGAAATCTGAAATTGATGCGAGTGGAAGTTATAATTTTTTTTTTGAAATCGTATGTAGGTATATAATATACTATCTATATTAATTTTTTTATATTGCATTATTTTTTATTAAAACAAAATTTTGCAGTATTTATCAAAAAAAAAATTAATAGAATTATTTTACTTGAAAAAAATATTTAAATTTTTATAATATTTTCTTTATTGTGGTTATTAAAATCACATGGATATTATAACGTAAAAGTACCCTTATTTTATTATGCGCGCAAAATCAAGAAAATAATTTCCTTTAATTTTTATTCAAAACGGTAAAATGATATTTTATATTTTATTTCTTTATTGACCTCTAAACTGTTACATGTACATTTTTTTCAATAATATATTAATATATTAAAAATATATTAAATATAAAGTAATAATAGTCGCACTTGAATTTTTTTAAGTATTTTCCTTAATATACCCTTGCACTTTTTCAATTGGCATGTTTTCGTCCATCCATCGTTTAACGATGTAATGTTATTTTTAAAAAATTAAGACAACTTTATTTTTGATTAAAACAGTTCAATTTAAAAATATTTGTTCTGAACCACTTCTGAGAATCATTTAGGCTTTTTCACTTCCAAAGCCAATGAAAATCTAATAAACAAACGCCTTAAGAAAATTCTCAAGTAAAATATTTGGAAAATATTTTGTTTTTACGAACCCTAAAATTTTCTAATGTAGGTGTACGATTTTCATTGTTTTGCGTAATGCACATTTCTACAGTTCATTGTTTCATATTTCACTCACAATATGTATTTAAAATCTATGTAAAATTATTCTTCTTTAACTAAATAACATAAATTTGGCACAAAAAAAAAATAAAAAAAAACTTTAAAATCGATAGGCTAACAGTAAGAAAACAAACATGAAGAGTGTGATTTGTGTGACTTGCCTTTGCAATCTTAAAACAAGGGGATTATGAATTATAATCGGCTGCAAAAAAAATAAGTAAACTCTACTATCACCAAGATATTTTGACGAATTTAATGAATACGAGTTTCTAGTTTTATATACCAATGGGAAGGAGAACAGGATTTTCGTAATATTTTTACATTTGACCGCAACAACCTCCTATATTGCGTTTAAACTCATTGCACTTATTTTTTTCATCTTAAATTTGATTGAACTAATTAAGTATGCCAATTTTATTATTTAGTAAGTTTTTTTTTAGCTTTCAAAAATCTAGAAAAAAAACAAACTTACAATTTTTTCTTAAATCAATTAACAAAAATTATTCTTAACGTCTTTAATCTTTAATAATTTAATTTTGTAATTGTTTTCTATTTATTTTGTATGTTGTACATTCTATTTACTTGAAGTTTTAAATTTTATTTTTATAGGTACCTACTTTTTATTTTTGAACATCAATCTTATTTTTCTTCAAAATAATAATAATAATTTTAAGAAGTAATTAAAATAAGCAATTGTTGTATCAAGCAGTTAAAAAAATAAATAAAAAATCAAACAACAATAAAAATTTTAAAATGTTATTAAAGCAATTGAAATATAGAAAATTACTTTTACAAATTACTCTATTAAAAAAGTTTTATATTATAAACTTAGACTATATGACATTTTTAAAAATATATCATTATTTACTGTTAAGGTAAGCTGAATAAATTTAAAAAAAAATTATGATGACAGCAACATAAAAACTTTTTTTTATTAACGCAAGCAGGCCAATGAAGCCCTGAATGATTTTTTTTGAAAATCGAATAAAAGGATATTTGAGTTGAGACAACTGAATATAATTTCAGTTCCTTCTTTCATTACTGCCATTTTCGACGATATAAACAAAAATTAAAATACTTGTTGAGGAAAATTTTTAATATTTTATAAATAAATTTTCGATAAAATCGATGATTCACATGCATATTTAATAAATGTTTTTTTCTCTTATTAAATTATTCTGTAGTTGTCGGCCTGGTTGAAACATTTATAATAAATATGATTATATAATAATATGATAACAAGAAGTTTCCGAAATATTTTTTTTATTTTTACCTTGTTTCCTATACTTTTATTACTACAAAATGAAAGGAAGAATAAAAGAAAACTATGTAAAATTATTATTTGATTTATATCCACTTCTAATTTTTATCTACTATTTCGTTTCTTAAATCTAATTTTTGAAATTCCTATTAAAAACTACCATGCACGTCACGGACAGCATTTAAAAAAAACTAGACAGACGTTATGGAAATTTTTTTTTATAAGGATAGAAAATTGTTTTTTTTTTCTCATTTTATTAGATAAAATGATTGATTACTGTGTTTAGAGTTAAGTTATGAGAAATTAATTATTTCGTACATAAATAGTTCTATCGGTTGCTAATATGTATTAGGATAAATTTATAAATTTTTTTTATGAAATAAACAATTTTGCTTTAAAATAGTCAAACTAAATACGGCATTCACGATTATAGAAGTTTAAGCTTTTAAGTAATTGAAAAAAAAGAACAGATTTGAAAGAAATTATCTAGAGGACAAACACCCATCAACACTATCTAGATCGGTATTTTCAAACAAAATCCTATACATCGCAAAGAGATTAATAATTCAAAGTCTGTTAATAAATAAATAATTCAAAACTTAGTTTAAAACGATTACACGATGTCAATGTTTTAAACAAATACATAATTTTATAATGATAAGAGCCCTCCATGTGAAATTCTGTTTTCTATTTCTGTTTTCTATTTTTGCAGTTTTTTTTTGTTTTATTTTACAGAAAATAAACGGCCGTGAAAAATGCGACAAAAATTGTACGAAAAACACCTCTACCAGAAAATCACATTTCTGTGCAGAAACTGTAATTTATCAAAAAAATTAAAAAATTCTTAGAAATAAATGAAATTAATTAAAAATTGTTTAGGAAATTAAAAAAATTCAAAATTTCACGTCACCAGCCCTGGAGTCTCCAGGGTGGAGAGTGGTATTTTAGCTTTATTTCTGCGTTTGAGATTTTTTGTTATCTTTTTCCTTTACTTCAGAATCCAAGCAAATATGTTCAAGTTTTTTAAAGGCTCATTTATGCCAAAAAACTAAAAATTAAAAAAACCCGCCTCACCTACCCTGGAGCCAGTTATATACTCTCTAACATATCAAAAAATCTCTTCAGTCTAGATTGTAGTAACCCTACAATCAAAGCCAAACTAAGACCAATTTTTTGCAATTTTGCACATTGAGGGCTCTTAAGACTTGGGACAAAAAATCGGCGAAAGAAATGAAACAGAAATGAAATAATATTTCTCGCAAGTCATTCAAAGATGAATCAAAATATTTTATTGATTTTTTTAATTAATATATAATATTTTTAATATAATATAATATTAATAAGTATCCTTAAAATTTGAATAAAAAATTGACATAGAATTTCCTAGTTTCTTTTACAGCGCCACGTTTAAATAAATCGAACATTGAAATGGATCAAGTGTTAACATTAAATCAGTTAAATTTTTTATTATTGAATATAATCATAAAACTAATATTAAATCTTATTTTATTTACATAAAACATAACTCATACATAACTCATAAAATTTTCATAGGTAGTTTTATCTCATTTTGCTTGAGAAATTGTGGCTTAATTTTTTTCCTCGTTATTGTGAGTATATACTCATTTCTTTTCAAATATCTGTTACAAATTGTTAGACTAAACTTTAAATATAATTATTTTTAAGATATGATGGACCATTTTTATATTATGCGGCGTTTGAAACAAAAATATTTCCCATTTATTTTTGTTGTCAATTTTACTTGATTATCCTTCTTGTGTTCAACTTTTGCAAAAACATGTAAATAATATTTATTTTGTGTCCTTTTTAATGTCGTAACTTAACAGACAAAAAAGATATAATATATGTGTATAAGTTATAATATACATTTTTTTTGTTATATCCTGAACTTCTGAAAGTTTTATTTTATTTTTTTTTTTTTTTTTGTACAGAAAAAAAAAGCTTAAAAGGAAGTGATTTTCAACCGTTTGGATCATTCTTGAACGGTTCCTTCAATTTGGATTATCTATGGATTTGAAAAGAAAAGAGTATAAATAATATATAAAAAAAATATTTTTTTTTTGTAATTTTGAATATTAAAAAAAAAAACAAAAAAAACCTTAACAATTTTTACCTTAAATAAAATAAATAAAGGATATTTCTATTTTTATTCGAAATTAATAGAAATTATTATTAAATAAGAAGAAGAAAATATTTTAATAAAAAAAAAGAAGAAAGTATTTTTATTAAAGCAGATTTTTTATTTTAATTTTGCTAAAATTAAAGAATTAAATATAAAAAGTGAAATTGATTAGGTTTTTTTTTTGAATGATAACCGGATTCGGGTGGAAATGTTAATAATTTTTATTGGAAAATCTTTGGTGATGAAAAAGTTTAGGTATATAACAAAAAAAAATTAAACTATTATAAGTTTATGAATAAATAGTAAATAATATTAGAAATTATAAAATTATCCATTGAATTGGATAAAATATAAGAAAGTGAAAAAAAAAAAATTTATATTAGTTTTTTAATTTTTTTTACAAATAGTCTAATTTTTGAAAATTTAAATTTATATCTAGGCTAGGCCTTAAATCTTATGACTAGTACCTAAATATGATTTTACCTACAAATTATCGAATTAAAAAGTTTTGAAATTATTTAATTCTCTCAACAATTTGGGTGATTAATTGATTAATTGATGGTGTAAAATTAACCAAACTAAAGGCAAATTAAGTGTTTGCTTCTTTAAGACTAATTTTACGATTTCGAAAAGTTTCAAATAATAATTTATTGAAAAATATTTTTCTTTCGTGTTTCAATAATATTAAAAATTTCATATTTCGAAGAATTTCTCATAAGATTTATTACGTTAATTATATGTATTCATCTTTAATTAATTTATTTCATAAAGGTCGAAAAGTCGGTTTTGATTAAATAGTCCTAGAATCAATGGCAAATTTGCGTACACCTTTAGACACTGTTGAAAAATTGTCGGAAATTTTTTTTTAAAAAATAATTTTGTAAGTCCTAGCTCTAAATTAAAAAAAAAAAAGAATAAAGATTACTCGAATTTTGATTTCGACTATTTTATATTTTTATATAATAACCGCCTACAATTATTTCTAATATTCTATGGCTCATTATTATTCCGAAAAATTTGCCACCTTTAGCTCAAGTATAATGTGCCTATTTGTTAATTCCATCGCTACCTAGAATTTATATAGATTTTCTGAAGAGTTTATGATGCTATGTTACACCATTCTAAACTAAGATCAGACAAATTCCAGTCTGTGGTGGGAATCAAATTCACGATCGAATTAGGATAATGATATTACTACTACACCATGGTTTAACTTTTCTGTTAATCTCTTTAACAATAATTATATTTATTAGTTTATTTAAAATTCTAAAATTAAACAAAAATAATCTTAAAAATTTGTACCTTTTTGAGTTTTAAAACTTTTTCTAACAATTTTTCTTTAACAAACATTTTCTTAGATACAAAAAACATCATTTTCTTTTCCTCAAAAAAAAAAAAAGAAAAAACTTCAAACAAAGTTATATATGTAGGTAGATATAATGAAAAATTGTTCCAAATTTTTTTTTTCATAAGAAAATCCATTCAACAGGTGGTTATTATATACCTAGAATTTACAAAAAACCAAAACAAATATTGTTTTCATATCTAGGTAGGTACATATATCATTTTTACAATCAAACGAAAAAAAACAGAAGAAAATTTTTGATTCTAGATTTTCTTTAAAAAAAAAATTGAATTTAAAACAAGAAGAATTTAAAGGAAAAAAGTAATGGTTTTTTTTTTTATGTTTCTTAATTTAATAAAAATAATTTAATTCCACTTAACTAAATTTCAAAATCTGAATGAAAAGCTGGAGAAAGATAAAAAAGGGAAAACACAATTTTTCATTAAATTGTTGTACTTGAACTCTTACAAACTCATGTGGAAATTATTACTTTTTTTTTTTTCTTGACAATAAAAATTCAAAATTTTTCCATTATTAAAGTATTAAGGTGGGTTTTTACACAAAATAAAGAACAGAAGCAGATTCACAATATAACCCAAGAATTTAGAAGAATCTGTCACAAGTAGTTTTTAAATTTACTGATAAATCTGAAACAGAGCAAACAAAATTACTTTGATATTCAGCACCAGTCTCTTTCCCTTGCCTCGATGCATACGCAATGTATGGAAATCTGATTCTATATGTATGATGTTGATTCTAGTTTGTGTAAAAATTTACCTTTAGAATTAAAGGGTTAGTAAAAAAAACTCTTGGATGGTATTTTTTTTTTATTTAACGAGAATATAAATTTTTGGAAAATTTTAATTAGATTTCTATGTTAATTTTTGTTTTTTTTTATTAAAGCTAAGAAGTGGAAAATAATATTAATAAAATTAATTTATTTATTTAATAAATTTATGAAATTTCCTAATTTAGTTTAATTTTTTTTTTGTCTGGAAAATTTTTAAGGTTTTAAATTTTTATTTTTTTTTTTTTATACAAGAATGAATATTAAGAAAAAGAAAAGTGAGAAAATTAAGAAAATTTACTTATGTCATTTAAAGCTATGTGCATATACTAATAAGTTGGTATATTAATACTATGGTCGTTTAAGGCAGGACATGGAAGAGAACATAATTTGAAAATAAAATATTTGGATGGAATGGAAAAATTTTTCATAGGGATTATAAATTGTTGGCTTAGAATTTTTACAAAAAATAGTAATTTCCAGTTAGTTATATTTAATTTGTTGAAATACTATATACATATATATCAAATTTTTGGCAATGAAACAGAAAGTTTGAGGCAAAATTTTAAATTATCGACACCGACAAACAAATTTAAATAAAAGGACTAGAGATAATTATATGATGATTAAATGAAACATATTTTAATAATCATCTGTTTTTATATATATGTATATATTTTTTTTTTATTCCAAAAATTCAAAATTATTAAATTTTTTGTAATAAAAGACATAAAATTTTATTAAATTTCTTTTTTTAATGGTATCTTAATTAATTTTTTAATAAAGAGCACAGGTTAAAGGTTAAATTGTAAAAATCTGTGTGCTAAATAATTTTCAAATTCAAATATAATTACCAGTCCTTAAGGTAATTGAACTAAAATCATCGGGAATTTTTGTTGTTTTTTTACTTCAAGTTATATACTTTAAATTAAAAAGCCCATACCCAATTAACTTTGCCTTGATATTTTATTCGAAAATCCTATTAGAATATAAAAGTATCATATAATTTCTCTGAAATTTGTGACTAATATTTTAGGTAGTTCGCCTGTATGAAATATAGAAATATAGAACAGTATATCATAAATGAAGTACAGAGCCCTTTTTTTAACATTTCGATTTAAAATACTTTCGGTCAAACTTTTTTTTAGAATCGATCTCCATTCAATCCATTTCGAAATCCACTTTCAGACCCCTGTTCGAATTCTTGGTGTATGACTAAATGATAATCGGGAATTATCATTTAGTCATATACCAAAAGCAAATCATTGGACACAATTTTTGTAGGTTCCTATAATTGATGTTTCAGACACAAATTTTAATCAAAATATAAATGTGAGATTTCTATAAATTTTAAGTATATGAGAGCTTCTAAGTACCAGAATCAGAATCAAAAAATCTCATTCTTAAAGTTAACAGATTACGCAAATTTTGACATCCATCCATAAGATCGAAATCGGTCAACTAATTTCATAGTTTCAAACATTTTATTGTGGGACAGACAGAAAGTGAAAACGTAGAATCCGTTTTTTTCAAAACGAGCTAAAAATATATCAAAAAATAAATGTAAAATAAATTAAATGTACATTTTATAGTTAAAAGGATAAAAATATAGTATTGTAGTTAATGTTACGTTTACTCATACATACACTTAAATCCAAAAAAAAATCATTAAATTAAAGTTAAAAGTTTTTCTGAGGTCAATTTATATTACAAGGAAGGTGATAAAATCTTATATTGATGACCGTAAAAATCTAATTTTTATTTTTATTTTATTTCAGTGAAAATGAAAATATTTAGGTTTACATTGAATCAAGATGTATTCTAGTATAAAATAGTGAAAAATTTGTATATAAAAATATAAATAAAAGAAAACTTATAAATATTTTATTGGCCTATTTTTTTTTCTTGAAAATGAAATTTAACCCGACTATCGGATGTGTTATCACTATATTATTAATTATTAAAATTGAAAGTTTAACGCATGAAATAAAAAAAGCTCAATTTGATGAAAGTGTCGGTGAATTTTGGGACGATAATTTAGAATTAGAAATGAATGATAAAAATTTACTTAATCGTCAAAATAAACGTGAAATTGATTATGAAGGTGGAATGAAAGTTTTTAATGTAGGCGTTTTAATGGCATCAAATTTGGGTGAGTATATAATTTAAAGTTTCTATATAATTACGTACTACAGTATTTAAGCTAGAAATAAAATAAAAACTAATTTGATATTAGGGAATTTGCAATATGATAATATGAAATAATTTTGTCGTATGTTGTTTGTACATTTAGTATTTAAATTTGTTTTATAGATTCACCATTTGATTTAGAAAGATGCGGTCCAGCTGTTGATTTAGCATTGAATGCAATTAATGCAGAATTTTTAAATCCGCATAATATTACATTAAAGAAAGTTCAACAAAGGTTTGTTTTATATTTATCTAATTTAAGAGAATTTTTATAATTAAGTTTCTTATATCAAATGTTACGTACTATATGTATACCTATGATAACTTGAAATTGGAAATTTTATACTGATTTTCCTTAAAATGTATTATGAAAATGATATACCTAAGAACCTAAGTAGCAATTTCTTTCATTAAAATCACATTGGAAAAATCCTTAAAACCTTTAGAATATAATAAATATAAGTAGTTAAGCTATCAAATCTTTATTGTTTCTTCTATTCTATAAGTCTATTTCTATTACATAAAAAAAGCTCTACGTAAAAAAAAATTTAGAGTCCCTTTTAACTCCTTGTTAACTAGAAATAAAATTCACGTATCATATTTCGTAAAATTATAATTCACAAAAAACTTTCAATGACAACAGTTATCCGTCATGCTCTGGAGCACGAGCACCAGGACTAGCAGCTGATATGCATTTTAAGGAAGACGTTATAGCATTTATTGGACCAGCATGTGCATTTGCTTTGGAACCAGTTGCTAGATTGGCTGCTTACTGGAACACTCCCATAATAACAGGAATGGGCGATCAGGTATTAAATATATACGTACAAAAATAAAAATTCTTTAAACAAATTTTTGGTTATATAAAACGTGACAGAAAAATATTTTTGTTTAATATAATATATGGCCAAAAGAAATAAATAATCATGTTAATTGTTAGTGTTTATATTAAAATAGTTACATAAAAATTTCATACAATATACATATAAATTATATAGTTCAGAAATATTCATAAATATTAGTTGATAGCATATTATTAGTTTGGGTAATAGCTGATATACAATCAGAGCAAATATATATATATGCTTTTTAATAGTCTGTTTATGTTAGATATAAAAAAAGCGATAAGAGATATGGCAAAAGATGCGATTAATGTTTATTTTATTTGCTAGTGTCATTGAAGAAATTATTAAATTTATTAAATTTAAAATTTTAATTTTTTTAAAGTTCAATACACTCTGGTTTTAAGCTCAGCTCTAGTAAAGTAAATTAGTTTCAACTGAAATCAAATTAATATTGCTTTCACGTTATATAGATAAAGGATATTCCATAAAGCTCAAATAAGAAAAAAATTCGAGGAAATTTATTGATTTACTATAAGGAAAAATGATAAATTTGAAAAGTAGTAAAAAAGAGCTAGTGCTTTTGTTGGCACATTCATAAAATACATGAGAATGAAATTATGAAAATATTACTATGACTTATGAAGTAATGAGAATCCAATTCTGAAAATCAACCCTTAAAAATAATTAATTTTTGTTATGCTTTTTTCTTTTTTTATTTTTTTGCCAATTGTCCACGAAATGATAATAAAATTTTTTTTTTATGCAGACGTGTAGACATCTCAAACACGTTAAATAAAATAATAATAATATTAATAATAATAAGGATATAATTACTAAAGTCAAGGATAAGGATAAGATTATTATTATTATTGTTATATTATGATTTTTTTGAGTAATATAGAAAAATAAAATACATAAAAAAAAAGACAGTAGAAGAATAAGAATAAATAAATAAATTTGCAATATCTAGCTATTCACAATGGAAATGAATTTTAAAAAGGAAAAAGTTTTGCAAGTGAAAAAATATTTCATGTGGAAAATTCCAAAAGTCAAAAGAAAAAGGATACACACAATATTAAATTGTAACATATTTTTATTTTCATTTCTAACTTCCAGCTGAGGAAAAAAAGATTCAAAATATTGTATATATTTGCTTTGATATATTTTTTTTTTTTGCTTTGTGTGAAATTTATAAAGGGGATTAGGATTAAATTCATCCTTTTTTTTTTTAAAAACTAACTAGTTATAAATAATAATAAGTTTTTTTTTGTTTTTTTGCTAAGGCATTGAACCAATCCAGGATCGTGCCTAGGTTTTGCATTTTTAGTTGTAATATTTTAAAGGATTCTAAAAAATTTATGTATACTACTAATGTTATCTATATAATTGAATAAATTTATCATGAATTATTTTAGCATTATGTAATAAAATGTGAATTTGATTAAAATGACGACATTGAAAGAAGCATTGAATAATTAAAACAAAGATATTCAAATTTTTGAATCCTCTACCGAAGAAAATACTTTCGAACTCTATTCACAGATCTCTTATAATAATTATTATTGTGATAAAAATCAGTAAAACTAATTTTACGTAAAAATAAATCTTATGATGATTTTCCATAATGATATCTTAGGATTTAAGAAATTTTGATTCATGATTGATGCTTTTATATTATTGGAAAAAAAATTTTATTTTAAATTAATTTTTAGAAATAAACTATTATTATTTAAATCAAAATAAATTTACATTTTTGAAAATAGTTTGTAGAACAAATATTTATGATTATTTAAATTAGCAATTACTATAAAAAGTAATAAGTAAAAATTCTGTATTGATTGGAAAAAGAATTTCACTCCAATTAGGAAGGGGACTTAATTTTATTTCAAAATTAAGATTAAAGCTGCGAAAGAGATAGTATATTTTACACCGCTCATAATTTATTAATATTATAAACTAAAATATTAAGTATATACAATTGACAGGAGGCCACGGCACGGTTTTTAAAAGTTTATTCATGATATTTTATTCGGGTCATTTTTTAAAGGGTCTTAATTCCACAAACAATTTTTTGTGAAGTTGTGTCCTATAGTGTAGAACAACGTTTCTCAACCTTTTTGCTATAGCGACCTATAAAATATGAGTACAAAATAACGCGACCCTCAATATGAAAATGGTATGCATTGACAAGTAGAAGAAATGAAAGACAACTTTAAAATGTTTTATTTATTTTTATTTTAATGGCTTATTTGTTGTTGACAATTATTTGATAATTTACTAAGTCTGGCTCAAAGGATTTACTCAATTATCAATGTTAAAACAGCAATCTTTTGAAAAATAAGGTATAGGTTAATTCTTCTTACGTAATCAAAATATTTTATTATTTTTGAAAAAATATATGTAGCATTTGTAATAGAATTTTTCTATTAAAACGACCCATTGAAAATCTTTCGCGACCCAAATTCGGGTCGCGACCCTAAGGTTGAGAAACGCTGGCTGTAGAACTTATGTCCCTTCATTAGAAGAGTATATTTTGAAAAACTTCGGAATTGCTGAAAAACATTTTGTTTTTTATATGTGTACCTACATACATTTTTTTTTTTACATTGTGCAAACTAAATTTTAAATAGAATGACTGATTGAATTTTTGTGAAAAAAAAATAAAAAAATAAAAAAACAACATGAGTTATTTAAAATTTTGCATGTGCAATAAAATTATATTTTCTTTTCTCATTTGCTTTTGTCATCGTTATTTATATAAAATTAATTTTTAATGGTAATGATGATGATCAACAGAAGTAGGTATGTTGAAATGTTATTAAGATTTTCTGTTTTCTTAGAATAAAAAAAAATTCATAGAATTAATTTCATTGCTTTGTTACAAAATAATTAAAATAAAAACATTTTTTTTTTTCATAATTAAAGATATTTATTCTTTTTAAATTTACATAATATAATTATTTTAAGATAATTATTGCTGTTTTTGCATAGTTTTTTTTTTTTTTAAATAAGTCTTCAGGGAGCAATTTTTTTTTAAAGAGTTCATTAAATTGATAATTTTAATGAATAGGAAGAAAACCTAAAAAAATTCAAAAAAAAATTAAAAAAACTAAATATTTTTTATTTTATAAAATTATTATTAATAATAATTTTCTTTTTTCTTATTTATTTTATTAGCCACCAACCGAGGATGATCTTACAGTGACATCTGGGATTTTAGGAAGAATTCATAAATGGAAAAACGAAGATACAGTAAGTTCAAAAATTTAATATAAGAAAGCATTTAGAGAAGAATAGTCACAAATTGATTGATAGAGTATAATATGAACCATAGTAGCAAATGAGCTTTAAGTTAATTTTTTTCTAAGGAACTAAAAGTTTTAATAATTTATTTTTGTATGTGAGATTAAACCTGTTGTAGTGACTGGTGGTAATCACACTTTTATTTGAAAAAAAATGTTTTAAAAGTTCCAAAAAATTGTACAAACAAAATCTATAAAATTTATTATTTTATATAAATTTTTTTTTCGTTAAATATAATTAATGGTCTCCTTTTTTTTTTAAATAACTCACTCATTTCTTTAATATAAAAATATACTTATGTTTCCTATGATCCCAACAGGACATCATTTTAAATTAGAAATAGTTTTATATATAAGATATATTCTGTTTTTTGTTTTCTTAAAAAAGTTTTATCACACCATCCCATCTCTAATTCTTATTTACACAAGTAAGTCCATTGAAATCACAACATATGTATGTAAATTAAAATTAGAAAAAATGTTGATATACCAAAAAATCTAAAATTTTGATTTCAAAGGAATTTAATTTAAATTTACATAAGATCAATACAATGTACAAAGAGACTTTTTTTTTTTTTAGAGAAACATGAAATTCACATAAAGAACCACAATCAACAAAATATATAAAAATAAAAATATAATAAATTTTATTCAAATTAAAGCATAATATTTTTTCATTTTAAATTTGAATCAAAAATATATGGTATTTTTATTAAAGTTCTTAAAACATAAAAGATACATCTATATACATTTTAATGTTTATATTATAATTAAATTATGACTAAAATATAAATTTACATGACCGAAATTATTGTTAAGAAAATATTTGTATAACTTTTTCATTCATAACTTCTATTTCTATAGATTTTTATTAAATATTTTCGGATTGTAATAATGAATGTTAAAGGTTATTGTGTCATTTCATTAGACTTGAAAATAATTTATTAATGCGCTACCTCTATGACTTCTTAATTCGTACTGGATATTGCTTTACCTCTATTTTGGGAGGTCAAGTGATATCGTAAGATAATTGGTCTAATAGCATACATAAAATTAAGATTTGTTACTATGACGTACAAATGCCAACTTTTTTTAGCCCTTAAAAGAGACTGGCAGTAGTTAGGAACAGTGAAAAGTATCTGGCTGTTGGTTTATAATTAAAACGAGTGAATCCTCCGTATCTATTTATTTTTATTATATTCATAAAAATATAGCATGTATTGTACATTGTAGAAAATTTTATCTTCGATGGGTAATTTATGTGTTTACCTTAAATTTTTTCTATATATATATATACTGAAAAGTGTTATTGGTTGCTTGAATGACAAAATATAATCAATCTATTTGAAATCTTGCATTATAAAATGTAAACATATATATAAAATAATGTTGTGAACTGCTACAAGAGTAAACATAAACATTTCTCATAAAAATTTATTATGTGGTTAAGCACGTGTGGAAATGCTTCCGTATATTATCGCATTATAAAAATAAAATAAAATAAGGGTGTTGGTTTGGGTATATATATTTTTTTTTTTGTGGGTAAATGAGCAATTGAAAAGTTAGTTGGTCATTTCATTATATTGAATAGAAAATAAAATATTTTTTTTACAATCAAATATAATCAACTTTTTTATTTTTGCAATTATGTTATTAAAGCAAAACCATTATTATAATATGTGTTCAGTTCAGATTTTAATTTTTTTTAATAGTAGTGTATTATGTAGAGATGAGAAAATTTGTATTAAATGTTATGCATATTTTTTAGAATGTTGGAAAAATTTAAAACGTAAATTTACAAAAAATGTATAAAGATTTTTATAGATTGCATACCACATTTTAAGTATTATAAATGGTCAAATGGAGATTAAATTTATAAAATAATCTGTTGGTTGCCATTGGAACAACAAAACCACAGAGAAAACAAAATGTATAATATCAAAATCAAAACTCATTTATTTTTTTTAACTTCTGATTTTTTCTATTATAATTAAATTTATCGATTACATATCATTGTAATTAAATTACATAGCCAACATATTCGTTTAAAATAAATTTTCTTATTTGAACCATATATTTTTGAAAATTGTGTTGCAGTTCATATTCCTATGTACCTGCTACTACACTAATCCACTTTTTTTTTTATTGAGTTGTTCTTTAAATATTTCGATTTTCAAATTGGTGAGAATATAATTAAAATGTGCTATAAAATTGTTTTTACTGTCGTAAAGTCATCATTACTCAATTATGCTATAAAAATAAAATGAATAAATTTCTTATCTTTTTTTGATTATTACAATTTTATGTTTTTATTATATTGTATATACCTTGACCACATAATAATAAAATAATTTTTATATTCTTAGGGAATGTTTAAAGATAAAACGAAATATCCAACTTTAACTCGAATGTCATATTGTCAATGCCGTTTAAAATTAGTTTTTGCAAGTATATTTCGACAATTCAAATGGAAGCATATAGCTCTACTAATAGATAGATCTGATTTATTTTCATTAACAGTTGGTAAATATTCGAATGGTTTTGCAATTTTTTACATAAAATCGTTTTAATAACTTAATTTTACTTTTTTTCTATGTAATAAATAAATATAGGGAAAAATCTTGAATATGGCTTAAGACAAGAGGGTCTTCTAAGTTTTGTTCGTGAGTTGAATGGAAATGAACCAAATGACGAGGACTATGGAATTTTATTAAATGATGCTAGCATGTATGCCAGAGGTAATCAATTGCAATTTCCTTGCAAACATTTTCAACTTCGCTTACTGCTGTTGGAATTAATTTCTTAAGACAGCTCAGTTACATCATTAATTCCAGACTTAATTCAGAATGGCAAACAGAACATTTTATACTAGATAAATGAAAGAATCAAATGTATTAACATTGTGGATGATTTCTCAATAATACACCTAAATGTCTTATTTATTTAGGGATAAAATATACTTCTAATGAGTTTTTAATTTACATATATATTTTTATATTTATTTTGAATATTCTTTTTAGTTGTTATATTATCAGTTAGAGGAGTTCTAGTTCGAAATTTTATGTTAGTTGCACATTCGCTTGAGATGACAAAAGGAGATTGGACTTTTTTAGATGTGGAAATTTTTCAGGTATTTTTCTCTAGTCAATATCAACCTCTTATGTAGGTACATATGGAGAGGAAACTTTAACTTACGAGCGACTGATTTTTACAGAGCAGCTATTGGGGTGATCATGATTGGAAAATGGATGATAAAAATGATTCGAAAGCTCGAAAAGCCTATGAAGCTTTATTAAGAGTATCATTATTGCAGCCAACTAATCCACGATTTCAAGGTTTTGCTGATCAAGTAAAAGAGAAAGCATTTCAAGAATACAATTACACATTTAGCAAAGATGAGGAAGTGAATTTTTTTATTGGAGCTTTTTACGATGGTGTTTACTTACTTGGAATGGCCTTCAATGAGACATTATCAGAAGGATCCGATATTAGAGATGGAAAATCTATCACAAAAAAAATGTGGGATCGAGATTTTCATGGTAATTGTACAAAGATACTGTTTACAATTATATAGTTCAAATAAAAATATTTGTTATTTATTTTAAAGGTATAACTGGTCACGTCCGCATTGATGATAACGGCGATAGGGATGCTGATTATTCTATTTTAGATTTGGATCCAATAACAGGAAAATTTGAAGTAGTTGCCCATTATTATGGTTTAAACAGGTGAATTTAATAAAAACATTAAAAATTAAATTTCAACTTTATACAACATCAACATCATATAAAAAAAAATTTCCAACTATATCGAAATTTTGTAATAAAAATAAATAATTTTTAAATAAATTTTCTTTCATTCTCCAGAAATTACTCAGCGGTTTCTGGCAAAAAAATACATTGGCCTGGTGGCAAAGAAGGTCCTCCACCTGATGTACCTAAATGTGGTTTTTTGGGAAATTCTCCAGAATGTCATGGAAATGGTATATTTGTATTTATTCTGAGAATTTTTATAAAACAATTAATACATATTTCATTAAAATTTTACAGAAATAATAATAATTTATGCAACATTTGCTTCAACGATTTTACTAGCTGTATCATTGCTTGTAATTTATCTGCTCTGCAAGTAAGAATCATAAGATAATTTTTATTCATTATAAGTGTTATAAGTGTATTTTTAATATTAAAGGCGTTAAAATTTTTTTAAATCGATTAACTATGAGTTGTAATTACTTACCTCTACCTAGTTTGTATTTATGTAATATTATGTACAGCTTGAGCCTTACAGCCCAAAATAATAAAAAACAAAGACATGGGAATGAAATTGTTTTATTTAAAAATAAATTTGCTTGCCTATACAAGAAATAAAAAAATTAACATAATCATTAAGTTCCCTAAAAGATCTTCCAAAAACAATTTAGAAATTCTTTAAAGTTCAAGCAGTCAATAGACTATTTATTTTGTCTTCTAAAACTATTTATTTTGCTTTACAAAAATTGTGATTGTATAATGCGAAAAATATATTATTTTTATATTGTTGACATATCGATGTTTTGAAAAAGGTTTTATAGGTTTATTTGTTGACTCTTGTTTTGGGTAAGTTTTAAGTAATGAAATTAAAAAAAAAACGATAACCTTTTCTACCAAAGGACTCAAACTGAAGACCATCTACACATATATTATTTTACTCAATAGAAATAGTATACATCTCTATTTGTATATAAATCAGTTTTTTTTTGATTTTATCCTGTTGGCAAAATGCTGTGATATGTTCTCAGAGTAATGTATTTAGTAGCAGTTAGCTTTACATCTGTGGGTATTTTATCATTAAATTTTTTTTAACCCAAATCTGATATATGTACATAAAATGTCAATTTTAACTCTTTTGACGATGTTTGTAACAAAACTGACCTTATTTTTCATTTTTGAAAGCTTCTTTAAAGTCTCATATTTTTTCTAGTTAAATTCTGAACTTTATTCATTTTTTTTTTTATTAAAAGACAAATGCGAATTAATAGTGAATTAAATAATATGTCATGGAGGGTTCGGCCAGATGATGTTTTACTTGAAATTGGTAGATTATATGGAAGCAAGTGTGGTTTACAAAAATTAAATGTTGAAGTCAGTATATAATTATATATATTAAATAATTAATATATCTGCTTTATTTGCATTAAGAAAATTATCCTTTCGTTTCTAAGAATTTTTCATTACAACAATATGGTGTTAGTTCAGGACGTGCATCAATTACCACAACCACATCATTACCATCAACTCAATTATTTACAACGATTGGAATATTTAAAGGTGAACGTGTAGCAATTAAAAAAGTTGCTAAAAAAAAGGTTGACATTACCTCAACATTATTGTGGGAAATTAAACAAGCACGAGATGTATCCCATGAAAATACTGTACGATTCGTTGGTGCCTGTATTGATTTACCAAGGCCAACAGTATTGATATTGACAGAATACTGTCCAAAGTACATTTTGTTTATTTTGAGTTTATGTATTGTTATTGTTTGTTATATAAAAATAAACATTTTATTTTATAGGGGAAGCTTAAAAGATGTCCTAGAAAATGAGCAAATACAATTGGATTGGAATTTTCGTATGTCGTTGATTCATGATATTGTTAAGGTATGAATATTAAAACAATTATTTCTCAGCTTCTTGCATCTAAACATTGTGCTATTTCCTATTTAGGGTATGGCGTATCTTCATAATAGTGATGTTTCTGTACATGGTAAATTGAGATCATGTAATTGCTTAATAGATGGAAGATTTGTATTAAAAATTTCTGATTTCGGATTAAGAACTTTGACAACACCGTCTGAATTCATTAAGGACCAAAATCATTTTCTAAGTAAGTTGAACATTAAATTTTGAAGAAAAGTGAAATAATTTTTTGTCTTCATATAAACAGAATTTTTATGGATAGCTCCAGAACTCTTACCGCTAACAGTGTTGCCTGGAAACCCAGCCACACAGAAAGCAGACGTTTATTCATTTGGAATTATTTTAGAAGAAATTGTAGTTAGAGGTGGCCCATACGAAACTGCACGTCAATTTCTAGAAATTCATCAAATTATATCCCGGGTTGAAGCTCATGAATCTCCACCATTTCGTCCATTTGTTAAGCAACACGATTGCCCACCTGATGTGCTTGAATTAATGGAAAAATGCTGGTCTGATAATCCGGATGATAGACCAGCATTTTCCGCAATTAGATCAACTGTTCGCTGCATTATGAAGTGAGTACCTACCTAGTATATTTGCCTTATAGGACCTTATTTGTCTAATAGTACAAAGAAATAATTTTCAGAGGTTTTTGTGAAAATTTAATGGATGACTTGCTTAGACGCATGGAACAATATGCAAATAATTTGGAAAGCTTGGTTGAAGAAAAAACAGAACAGCTAAGCATGGAAAAACGTCGTACTGAAGAATTACTTTATCAAGTTCTTCCACGACCTGTTGCTACTCAATTGCTTGCAGGAGAAATGGTTCAACCAGAACAATTTGAATGTGTTACTATTTATTTCAGTGATATAGTTGGGTTTACAGCTCTTTGTGCTCATTCTCGTCCTATGGAAGTTGTCGACTTCTTAAATGATTTGTATAGTACCTTTGACCGGATTATTGGATTCTACAATGTTTACAAAGTTAGTATAACTTGCATTTTAACGTTTTTTCTTCTGTCGGTTGTTTTTAATTTAGAAAATTTAATAACTAAAATACTTATATAGGTCGAAACAATTGGCGATGCTTATATGGTGGTAAGATTGTTTAACTTGGTCATTCACAAGAATAATTCTTTTTAAACTCACTATCCTTTATAGGTCTCAGGACTTCCGGAAAGAAATGGTGATGATCATGCACGTGAAATCGGCTTAATGGCTCTAGCAATTTTAGATGCTATTAATTGCTTTTCAATAAAGCACAAACCTGATTCGAAGTTAAAAATTAGAATTGGAATTCATTCAGGGCCAGTTTGTGCTGGAGTTGTTGGTCAAAAAATGCCACATTATTGTTTATTCGGTACATTTTAATTTTTACTATTCGATATTTGATAAATTTTAGAATTCATCAAGAGATTTATGTAGTCAGTCCAGCTTCAGTGTTCCTACTGTTATTCTTTAATATTGTTTATATTTATTTTCAGGAGATGCTGTAAACACTGCTTCAAGAATGGAATCAACTGGCTTACGTAAGAACTGTTTCTATCTATAAATATTACAATTTTTTTTACTATTCTATTGTAATAAAAATGAGCAAATTCCGTTCTCAGTAACCGGGTTTGGTTTTTACATATTTGTTCAAGTAATTTCGATGTTTTATTTCGTTTGTTATTTTTCATTTACAATTCTAGCATTAAAAATTCACATCTCAGAAGCTGCAAAACAAATGCTTGAAAAATTCGGTACATTCAAATTTGAACTACGAGGTGAAGTTGAATTAAAGGGTAAGGGCACTGTAACAACTTATTGGTTAACAGCTTGCACTGAACCAGATCCAAGACCACCAACTCCGTTGAAGACTCAAGAAAATGAAGTACCATTTCCAATTTTATTTCCAGCTATTGGAAAATAAATCGCTTTTTACAAAAATGTGCAATTTTCGTATGCTAAAATTTAATAAAAATTAAGAAATATACATGCATAATACATATATATAATATATATTTTTTGAGAAATTTTTGTGTCTTAGGTAATAAATTTGTCAATTTTATGAGTGAATGATTTTAAATTGGTGCGAAAAAAATTTTTTTTTTGATAAATGTAAAGAAATTGGTAAAGTTGTAAAACATTTATGTCAAAATAACTATTAAATAAATTTATGTGAAATATAAATCTCAAGAATTTTAATACAAAAAAAAAATTTATCTAAGTAGTAAAAGTTACATCGTTACAATGATCTGTTCCCAAGTCTGGCCATCCAAACCTTTTTTAAAACATCGTACGTATAAAATTAATGTCCACTTTTTTCATATTTATTTATAAAAAAACAAATTAATAGCAAACTAACAAATCAAAAAAATTTTTTTTTAAATACTTTCAAATAATAATTAAAATGGTAATGCTGAATCAAATTAATAAAAGTTCTTTCGTTTTCAACTGGAATAGAGGAAATCAGCAACTGAAATTATAAACGAATTATATATTACATACATTACTATGAAAAATTATATTAAACTTTTACCCATATCCTTGTTCCAATTTAAATTCATAATTGGGAGTTAAGCAGGTAGCTTTCAAGCAATTACCTTGATAAGAAAATGTTTTGCTTTCACCACCATTTAGTTGATAAACTTTATTTGTCTCAGGATGATGGTATGAACAGGTTCGAGCTAAAATTAAATTTAATTAAAAATCTTTTAGTTGTGGTGCTGTGGTATATTGTCGTTGAACAAAAAATTACTGCTTTAGATATTTAATATTTTATTTTGATATTCCTAATATGTAGTGAGTATCTTACCAAAACTTAATTGAAAACAATTTATAATAATGAAAATAATTAAGACGAAGTAATGAGCTTTCATGGTGAATAATTGAATATATAAGACTTTGAAGTTTTAATTTACAAATGATCAGATATAGTGATGCTATTTGTCATTTATAGAAATTTTCATTATCTGTTAACTTTTTTTTAGCTTTTTAATTATTAAAGACACTAGACAGGGTTGCTTGAAATTATTCAGCCATATGACTTATGAGTGTATTAATTATATATCAATTGCTTTTCTGCTTTCCCTATTTTTTATTATTTTTTTATTTATTCATTGGTAATATAAAATACAATAAATGTTAACATTTTAATCTACAGGCCTACAGCCCAACGCAAAAGATGTTTTTAGGGCTAATACTGGCAGCATTATTACAATACTCATAAAGACAAATTAATAATAAGAATAAACAAAATTTTTAGTAATAATAAATTCACATATTTTACATTTCATGATTTAATACTAAATAACTATTTTTCAATTATAATTAATTTCGTTTCATAATAAACTTTGTAGATGCAGGGAGTTATGGTTTTAGAACAGCTTTGTTATAAATACACTTATATAATGAATTTTTGGTCTCACGGTCGTGTTATCCTGACATCGTTGGAGTTGTTTTTTTCTTTTCAAAAAAAATTTTTTTTTTTTCAAATTTAATATTTTATTTGCTAAATTAATTCTACAGAAATCATCTTGTATATTGCACTTTTTTGTGGGTATATCCCAAAAAACATTTAAAAAAAATGATTGTAAGTAAATTACTCAAATAAATTGTCGGATATTTATTTTCACCCATATGAATCAATTCACGTAATTATAATAAATTTAATATCCAACCTAATAAATTTTATAAGAAAGTCATAGTCCACTAGACTGAAATAGACTGATAGTAGGAATGAACATCTTCCTTATAAATGAATCGATTTTTATAAGACGAACAAATTTTTAAAGCTAAAAGACGTCCGGAAAAAGAGAACCGCGTACTTTCTTCAAATTTGGTCTTAAAAAGCGATTTCTTAAAAGAGGTTTCACCAAACATTCTTCTAAAGGAGCGCAAAAAAAAAAAATTAACATAAAACTATTAACCACTAAGTGGTTCTATTTTTTATTTTATTATAATTTAAAAGAACTAGTTTTTCTCATACATTTTTCGTCAATTTATCTAATTTAAGAACATTTTAGACTTCCGATGAAAGCGAAAAAATTGTATTGAATGAAATTTAATTTTTGATATTCTTTATATATTTTCTTATATATTTTCTAAATTTTTTTATTGTGATTTTTTTTTAAATGTCTCAAACTCTTATTCCTGGTATAGGTCTGAACATTGCAAATTACAATTTCGTGGTCCCTTAATGAAAAAGATAAATTCAAATTTTAACATAAAATATATATTTATAATTTATATACATATTTACAAAATAATCAGATACAAATTTTTGAAATGTCTAATGTGATTACATAAATTTGATAGAATTTAATTATTTTAGAATGACCAGACACCAGAACAACAGACATATAAGTGGCAAATATTAAAATGAGCCTGTTTTTTCTTTTATATAAAATTTCTTTTCATTTCTAATCAATTTATAAAGCTTATCAATGAAAAATAGTTCATTGAAAGTTCAAATTGATAATACAGAATTAAGATGTGTAATAAAAACAAACACCTTTATAATTTCTACAAATCTCATGGTTTTTGGTTTTAAAAGTAAGTTGCAGTTTTACATTATGTACAACATTTTGTACTTCATAGATAAATTATTTTTTCTTCTTAATACATAAATATGCCACAAATCGAAATTAGCTCTATAATTAAGTTTCATATGAAAAACAAATAAAGTAAAATATGGAATTTATAGGAAATTGAGTTATTTGTAATTAAAAAAAAAATAAATGAAATTGATAATAATGATTAGTTTCCAATTTAATTCACCCCACTATTTTCATTTTTAGTTAAATATATGCATGTCAACAAAATTTGTAACATAAAAAAATTATTTTCTGGGATTCGCGAATTGTACTGAATTTTCTTTTCTACTTCTTAGTACATATTTTAATAATAAAAAAGTGCAACTTAAAAATTTTTTTTTATTTATTTTTTATTTACAAATAAATATAATAGGACATTTTGATTTAATAACATTATGCGTGCTTTTAGATCTCGTCAGAAGCTATCTGCTCCCACATGATCATCATACTATTTGAAAATAGGGGTTTTTGTGGGATTACATTTCAAATTACAACGAAAAGTGGAAACAATTATTTTTGAAATTTAATTTTTTGATTTTTTTTCAAAAATGGAAGTAAACTTAAACTTTTAGATGTTCAATTTTAATAATTTTTTGAAAACTTAGCCTAAATTATAAGTTCAGAAATTATTCAAAATTTTTGATCATTTTCATGATCCACCAGTTGGATTTGACATATTATTCATTTATTAAACTTAATTTAAAATAATCTGTCATTTAAAATTTTCAAAGGAAAGCTTTTATTATTCTCGTTTTATTCTCTTAACTTTTATCGTACACCCAATCCTTTTATCCCAATCCTCTTATCGTACACCCAATCCTTTTTTACACGGTCTTTTTTACACGATTTTGAAATAACACAGTTGACAAAAATAAACTTATCCTTTTTTTACACGATTGTCTTTTTTTACACGGAGAAAATTTACGCGGAAAAATTAATAATTCTGGTTCTTTGTTTTTAGTTCTACAATTTCATTTTTATGTTCCTTGAATATGTGAATATTTTTTATTTTTAAAATTTGTTTTTATTTCTATAATGTTGTGAATATTTTTTATTTTTTTTATTTTGAAAAGCTAATTTTTTGTTTTAAAAACTGAATAATGTTTATAATGCGTAAAATAAAATAGACATGAATATATAGAAAAAATAAATTTTTGTTTGTTTTACCAAATTATTATTCTCTGGAACCAATCTACCGTGTAAAAAGAGGATTGGGTGTATTCTCATTTTATTTATCCATATAAAAAAACTCTTACATATTGAAATATTGATAAAGTTTTCTGTCTATCCAGGGGAATAATTACACCAAATTTAAAAAACTATAAATTTTTTTTTTATTTATTAATTCCAAATGTATTACAATATTCTTTGATTCTTAATGCATTTATTGCAATAAAACCGGTGGCATCAGATGGTTTATACATGCCATGAACATCCATTGATACTAATTCTTGATTGTATAATTTTTTCGCAGAATCTCTTGCAATAGCCCGAACAAAACCTGGAAATATTTCTACAGTCACATTTCCAGAAACTGTTTGTTCAGCTAATTCTAAACATTGTTTTGTATAATTTCCTTCTGGACTAAACCAAAAACCATTATACACAAAATCAGACATTCGATCTCTTAAATAGGTACGAAGTCGGTAGACTTCACGATCCAAACAAAAGACTGTTAGATCTTGATGAGCTGCATACAAAATAGTTACACCAGGAGTTTCATAAACTCCACGAGATTTCAAACCAACGAAACGATTTTCTACAATATCGATTCGTCCGACTCCATAATTACCACCAACTTTATTTAAGAATCTTAAAATTTCTAATGGTTCCGAATATTTGGAACCAGTTAATTGATCTTCAACACTTGTCGGTAGTCCTTTTTCAAAATTAATAATTAATCGATAAGGTTTTTGTGGAGCATCTAATGGATTTATTGTCATTTCATATAAATTTTGAGGAGCACAATTATTTGGATCTTCTAAAACTCCAGATTCGTATGAAATATGCATAATATTGGCATCCATACTCCAAGGTGCTTTCGGTGTTGCACTAACAGCAATTCCATTATCTTGTGCATATTTTAATAGATCTTGCCGGCCTTGAAAACGTCTACAAAATTCGTCATTTCTCCAAGGTGCAATTACCTACACATAAAAAATTAATAAATTTAATTAATAGGTTTGCTAAAAAATTATCTATAATATACGTATATTTAAAAGCTTTTTGCGCTATTACAAAATGTGCATTAATCACCGAAAAAGTCTTAAGCTGCCCTTAAGTATATTGTATTACTCATACTATAATTACTACTATTATCATAATAACAAATATTTTACGCAATATTTACCTTTATATTTGGATTAAGTGCCATTGCACATAATTCAAAACGAACTTGATCATTCCCCTTTCCCGTAGCTCCATGTGCGATATATTTAGCGCCTTTACCTTTTACAACTTCCATTAAACCTTTGGCGATACAGGGACGAGCCAAAGATGTCCCCAATAAATACCTCTCTTCATAAATCAATCCCATTTGAATGGACGGCCAAACATAGTGCTTTACAAATTCTTCCTTTAAATCCATTATGATCACCTAAAATTAAATTTATTATTTTAAACTAAAAGTAGGATTTTGCCGTTTCATACATCCTTCCTAATAGCTCACAAAGCATGATTTAATAATAAAAAAAAGGACACTATAATAATGTCATTTAAGGTAAAACAATATTCAAAATTTTCAAAAGTAGGTTATGGTAATATTGTTTAAAAATTTATGAATTTTATACTTCACTAGCTCCAATGTGTAATGCCTTTTCTCGAGCAATATCAAAATTCTCGTCTTGTCCAACATCTGCCATAAAACAAACAACTTCATAACCATTTTCCAGCAACCATTTCAAAATGCAGCTGGTATCCAAGCCTCCAGAATACGCTAAAACTACTTTATCCACCATAATTAAGTAATATGAAACAAATTATACACAAAAATAAAATTATATAAAAATAAATAACATTTAGACTAATTTCAGTGACTATTAATCAAACACTGATTAAAGACTTGAACTTGAAAAAAAAAAAAACATATAATCTTTTGGGACCTCAAGAGAATTAATTATGATAACGACATGATAATAAAAAAAAACTAATAATGCTGTCTATAATAGTACTCAGTCTCTTTATTATTTGTTCGAATTTTTTTTTAAATTTAACAATCGTATTATATACGATCATAATAGCGAAATACCTGAAATTTTAATTTATTCCAACTTTTATGGGTAATTTATTAAAAAAAAATTACCCAAAATTCCTCTAATTGATCGAATTCTTTGAATTTTTATTAGTGAACATTATGGAAAACTTTATTTTTTGTGGGTAGCGCTGAGTCAATTAAATTAAATTGGATTTGAATTTAAATTTATCTTCAATTAATTATTATTGATGTGTTAGTGTCTGGCCCAAAGAAAACCGTTACCAATAAAAGTTATTGATATATGAATATTTGGAGTTATTTTGACTTAAAAAAAAATATAGGAATAAAATTATAAGCAATTTTTATATGTTCTGAACATTAATTAAGTAACTAGGTTTCACCCGCTTGTATCTTCTAATATATAATGAAATCGATATCTGATTTTATGTCTGTTTTTAATACTTGTAACTGCTTTCAAACACCACAGAACTTCTTAAAATTTTCGCATTCGTATAAAATACAAGCCAAGTTCTAATTTGTATATAAGAAAGTACGCATGAAAATCTATCTATATTCTTATTATTGGCTTAAATTTTTTGCTTAACTTAAGAAATCTCATAAAAATATTTTTTGAATTTTTGTTCTAAATAAAAGCTTCAAACTGTTTTGAATTATAGATACTAGTTATTAATATGAAAAAGCTTTTTATAAAATTACCATTATTTTTTTTCTACCCCCATTTTAAATATTATTATCCTTGACGTTTCCAGATTGTTTACATTTTGTAAATAAATATAAAGGAATATTTTTTGTTGTGTATACCAAAATCTTTACTAACAGGTTTCTTTTATTTAATACGAAAAAAAAAAATATAGTTAAAATATTGTATTCATTTGTCGTTCACGTACATATATCCTTAAAAATATTCTCGAAACTTTGAGTAGATACAAATTTTTCCTTTTTTTTTATTTTTTTTATAAATTTTAATGCTTTTTTTTTATGTCTGAAAAAATAAAAGAAAATTTGTCACAATAAATAGTGTCAAGGAGTTTTCAAGAAGTTTATTTTGATTGTAAAGTTAAAAAAAAAATCACAATATTTATATTAAACATTAAAAAAATAATAATAATAATTTAATAGATTAATTTAAAATGTGGAAAAAAAAATTATTTTTACAATATTAAATTATTCTTAACTTAATAACATGAAAATTTGCAATATTCCCAAGAGAAAGAAGAAGCACTTTGGAATATAGATTTTTCCAAAGAAAAATATAATCGAAAATTTAATTTTATCAAAAAAATAAAATAAATGAATTTCATAATTTCAAGGAATAATAATCAAATTTTTTTTAATTTATCTATCAACAAAAATTAAATGACAAAAAAAATCAAAAAAAAATTCAATTCTCGCAAATTAATTAAAAATTAAAAGAAAAATATATACTTGGCGGGAAGAGTAATGAACTTTTATTATTCCAAATTGTCCAAGTTTTTGTACATATACATTTCTATAATTACATATGGAAATATATAAAAATGTATGTACATACATAATATACAAATTAACATCAAACAAATTTATAAAATAGTCGAATTAATTGAAGGAAAATTGGCTTTTAAAGCTTTTTTACTTTATATATATATAATTAAATAAAAAAAATAAAAAAAAAACCAAACAATATGCTGCAAAAGAAAAATTAATTTACTAAGAGAAATTTTAATTCATTTAAATAATTTAAATAAAATTTATAATTAAATTATGTATAATTAATTTATGTACAGGTACAATAATAATAACTAAAAAAGAAGAATTTTATGAACAATATATCTAAAAAAAGTTAGTTTTTGAAGTGATTACTTAAAACTGAACAAAAATCGAGAATACAGGAAATTGAATATGAAATCTGAAAACTGAAAAGTAAATACAACCTTAAGAGAACAGAATACGAAACTGAGAAGTGAAAATTGAAAAAAATAAAATTTTGAAGAAGATAATTAAAATTTTTAATGTTCAAAACTAAACAGTTTAAAGTTAAAACTGATTTTTTAATTTTGAAAGCCGAAAACAAAGAGCTGATAATTAAAACCAAATTTGATATTATAAATTTATATATTTTTGTCATATATATTTTTTTAAATTTTCGTAAATGATAATTTTACTGATTACCCTAAAAGAAAATTAAATTAATTTAAAAAAAAAATATAATTTTTATGCGCAAAAATATTGTAATTTATTTAATTAAATTTATTTATTTTAATTTTTTTCAGCTTCTTGGTATTTTAAACAGAACCATTTTGAAGTAGAAATTATAAAATATGAATGCATTTGAAATAAACATACATAAAGCTCAATAAATCAAGACTTTAGTTAATTTTCTTTTTACATATGTGTTTTTCAAAATAAACTTCATATTATAATCATACAAAACTATGTGTTAAATAGAGCGAGATTATATAATAAACACTGTTGAATATAATTAAGCAAAATTTAAGTATTATAGAATAAAATTTATTATTATTAAATATAAAAATAAATAAAAATATAAATCAATAATAAGTATTAATGAGAAGAAGTTCAATATTCTTCACCTTCATATTATTTGCTCATTATCCTAAAATACTTATTATGAAATTATTATAAATACTTATTCGGTATTATAATTTAGTGATTATTTCTATAATTATTAAAGAACATAGGTATAGAAAAAAAAATAAATAAAAAATAAATTATTAAAGAAAAATATTTTCATTTAATTAATTTATTCATTCAATAATAATTGAAATTAAATTTACCGAAAAAAATAAAACCAATAATGATATTAATTTAATTGTACTTATTATCTTTTTAGTAATATCTGTTTAGTAGAAAAAAAATTAAAAACTAAAACAGAAAATAAAAATGCGTTTAAAACAACTAAAATTAATTATTTTTATTGCTGTTCTATTAAATTTAATATTATTTTATTATACATGGAAAGAATTTATATGGAAAACCGTCCTTAATAAACAATTTAATGTTAATGATAATTTAAATAATAAAAAATTAAAACAAAATAATCAAAATAATAATAATTATAAACATGTTAAAAAATCAATAACAATTATATTTCGACAAATTTATAATTTTGAAAATGATTTAAAATCTAGTTTAGATAGTATATTAAATGTTATTCCAAATATTCAAATATTAATTATAAATGATCAATTACCATATCCACCATTAATTTATGATATTAATTCAACGTATACTGGTAATGGTGTTAAATTTAATAATATTATAATTGGTAATAATAATAATAATGGTGAAAATGTTGATAATATTAATTTTATTAATAATAATATAAATAATAATCAATTAGATAATATTAAATTTATAAATTTAGGTTTTGATATTATGAAATCTAAAAAAGAATTAATACCATTGGCATTAATTAAAACAAAATATGTATTATTTATGCCAGATAGTGTAAGAATAAATAATAAAAATTTATTGCAAAAAATTCTAAAAGATATAAATATGAATAATAAATTATTAAATAATAATAATAATAGTCATAATAATAATAACAACAATATCGGTAGTAACACTAATTTTAATAATAATAATAATAATAAAAACAAAGAAAATGAAGGTGGAACATTATTAGATAAAAAAAAGAGAATTACCATTAATGGTATTGGTCGTACCAGTAACACTAATAACATTAACTATAATGTTAACAATAATGTTACCAATAAATTAGAAAGAAAAATGATAATTATACCTTTTATTGGTAATTTAAAAACATTTAATAGTTGTACAAAATTAAAGTTAAATTTCGCTAATTGGACTATTGAATACATAGCTGTTAATAACACCGAATATTGTGATATGGTAAAATGAAAATTAAGAAAAAAAAATAAATTTTTGTTTTTTTGTTTTACTTTTTTATTTATAAAATTTTTGTTACCATATTATATAATAAGTAGATTGTTTTTCACACGATATTATCACTTTTTTATTTTATGTTTAATTAACTATATAAGTATATATATATATATATATATTCCTTTGCTATAACATAATTAAAAAAAAAAACAATTAAAGTGTTGTAGGTACTTAAATATTATAATAGATACCTACAAAAAAATAAGTAGAATTGAGATTCCACTTGATATGGGTGGTATTAAAATATTGTTCTTTTTTTTTTATTTATTATTTATTGAAAATTAAAGAGGCCTTTCATAAAAATGTGAATAGAGATAAAAAACACTAACAACATTAAAAATATTAAATATAATCATATTTGATAATATCATAATTTCCTAATTATATAGGGTCAAAGCCATTAATTTTTTGTTGAAACATAAGTATTTTAATTTTATATATACTTTAAATTATTATTACCATTATAATTTATGTTTATGATATGTACAATGAAATAAGCATTAAATATGATTTAGAAATAAGATATATTATTTTGATATAGAAAAACACCAAATTCAATCCTGTTTTAAAATTTTTTAATTTGTACTTAATTTTTTTGAAACAATCCAACATTTATAGTTACTGAGTGTATGAATGGATGGTTAGCTGTACGACGCTATATGTTAGAATTCTTTTAAATTATTTTTATATGATAATTAGAAAATTTTATTTGAATAAGTATACACAATAAATATCTTAAATTTTATTTTTATTTTAAATTTACATAATTATCTCATAAATTTGAGCTTAAATATCTTATTAAATCCGATAGATTATTTCGTTGTTTTTTAATTTCGTTTAATACTTTAATTTTGCTTATTCTTTTTAAAATATTTTTTTCTCAAACCTTTACAGTACTTGCAAAAGCATGCAATATTAATTGATGTCGATATATTGCGTGAGATGCCAGATCCATTATTGGCACCATTTCCAGAAATGCTTTACATTCAAGCAAAAATATTTGGAATTAAGGTGAGTGATGATCCTATTAAAATATTATAATTCGCAAAGTAACATAGGTAAAAAATTACAAATTTCTCTAAAGAAATTTTAATTCGGATAATTCGGCCTATTTTGAAAGAAAGATTGTGTTTAGAACTTACAAAATTGAAATATTCTAAAAGCAATATGTATAAATAATTAATTTTAATTTTAATATATTTTTTTTTTATTTCCAGAAAAAAATATTTCCAATGTCGTTTATAGATGGTCGACGTCTATTTACCTCATATCATACTAAGCAAAGAAGAATGGAAATTCGACGGAAACAATTCCGGGAAATGTATAAAAAATTACAGATAAAACGAATCATTAAGCGCTCACATAAAATTCCTACAAAGACTGATCCAAAGGATCCTGCAAATCCCACACATAATATAATTTTGGATACACAATTTTCATCCTCGAATTTTTCATTACCACAAGTGACTGAAATTAATTTGATTGGATGTGAACGTATGACAAAATCGTGCATTGGCCAAGTTCACAATCAGAAACCATTTTATATGTATTTGGGAAAGCATACTCCGCCTTGCTGTTTAGATAAATTGAAAACTGTATTTTTACATGTTATGGAAGAATTTGAAAATGTTGGCATACGTTATTGGTTGGATAATCAAGCATTAAAATCAGCTATAAATACTAATCAAATAAATCCCGATGCATTTGAAATTGATATAAGTTTTATGGCGTTTGATTTAGATCGTTCTCCGTCCCTTAAAAAAGCACAAGTTAAACCATTTTCTGATTCTGATGGTTTTTATTGGATTAAAGCAACAGATGGTCAATATTTTCATGTACAATTCTCGAAAATAAATCAAATTAGTATTAATTTATTACCATTTGAAATAACTGGTAACACTGTTAGACCGTATGGATTTTTTGGTTGGAAAGCTAAAGAATTTTCAGCTGAATTTTTGCATCCAATGTCAACTGTTAGATTTTTGAATAAAAATGTTATGTGTCCCAACAATGTTCCGGAGTTTCTCGAATACAAGAATGTTAAATAATTTATATTTCATCAAACATAATGGCCCTTATTAAGAAAAAAAAGAAAATTAAAATTTTTAAAAATATTTTTAAGACCTACCCTAATTATAATTTCACAATTACATTTCTTTGTTATTTTTAAAATATGAAAATTGCTCTATTTATATAGTACTTCAAGATATATTTTACCACCATTATAAAATCTTGAAATAACAAAATTTTATAAACTTTCAATTTAGAAATTTTAAATTAAAAACCATACAAAAGAAATCGAATAATATTTGTGTATATTATTATATATAACTTCCTTAAAAAATGTCAGTGCAAGAAATCAATTTTTTACTTTTTTAGTATTTCATAAAATTCATAATTATCTAAAGAAATTGAATTTTGGAAAAACATTTAAATGAATTTCCTCCGACAAAACCATTATGCCAAACCAAAATTTTCATTTTATGTAATTAGCTTAATTGCATCTGTATACATTTAAACCTTTACAAGAATCTAATTTTCAAAAAATTGATTAAAGTATAAAAGAAGTTGAGAAATGAGAAGTGATTGATTTGAGTTAGTCAAAATAAAATATTTGAGAGAGATGATTTTTCTATAATGCTAAAGATACAGTCGACGTAGTTCACGCGCGTATGCGCACGTAAAAAATCAAATTGTATGAAAATGTATGAGACTGGATCCACGCAACGACGTAAAACGTAGCTTACGCGCGTAAAAGTTGAAATATTTTAACTTTCCCAGTATTTTACGGCGTAGATTGTTGAAATCATTTGTTATTGTTTTTTGGTGTTGCCAAATTTTAAATTTTTCTTTTACAAATTTAATATAAAAATTATAAAAATATAAAAATTACTGTTTTACGTGCACTCTCCCGATTTCGTTAAAACTTGGTGAAAGGGTAGAGGTGGTTCCCAAACGCCCAAATCCGAGAGGGTTTGTGCAGACAAGCCCCTGTTTCAGAGATATGGCCTTCCAAAGTTTTCATAAAGTAGGCGGGAACAAAAGTCATTTTTCCGCAACCAATTTTTTTATGTTGAATGAAGGATGGAGGCTGCCTCCATCAAACCTCCAGGGCTTTTTATTTGGTATACTTATACTGGATACCTAATGGAAAATTTTGGAAGGTCGTATCTCTGAAACGGAGGCTTGTGGGCCAAATTCCTCCTGGACTTCGACTTTTAGGGATCGTCTCTACACTTTCACCAATTTTTTTTTTGAGCAATTTTTGTCAAAAATAAAAAAAAAGATTTAAAACTTATTTACCAATAGTTTATAAATAAATATTTTTTTTTCTTAAAATGGCAACAATAACTTCTTATTCTCTTTTGTTTTTCGCATGTGAACGGCGTTGAGCATAACAGATAAAAAAAAACAGTTTTTTTATTTTTTTTTACGTGCGCATACGCACGTGAACTACGTCGACTGTATCTTTAGCATTAATCCTCACAAATAAACTGTGTATATGAGGAATAATAACATGAAATCAGTGCCGGTATGCAGTGCTTATTACAAGACATGAAATAAAGATAAAAAAATTTAATTCAAATATTTTGCTGTCATTTCACGTCATTTAATTCCCATAAACTGTAATTAAAACCATTGACATTAGAAATCTTTTAACTAAAAGTCTTTAAATGTAATGTTTTCTATTGAAATCTATTTATATGTTATTTAATTTGAATTATAACTATTTATTGTAATTTATGAAAATAAAAAAGTATTATGTGATATACAAATAACATTTGTATGTAATTATGTATAATGTGTTAAGATTCATTAATATTGATAAAAAATGTTTTTGCTGTTTTATTGTTATCATTTGTCACATATAAATTCGAATCCTTGATCTAATCCTCGATAATTTGGAAGACGACGGTCACTCCACATTTGCCACTTTTTGTTAAGAGTTTAAAACTTAAACATGATTAATAAGGTTATAGACGAGAAGGATAGTCGAGAAATTCTTCCGTAAATATATTTGCAATTGTGCAAAAACTTAAAAGAAAAATGGTTCATTCACACTGAAAGAATTTTGAAAGCGTAAATTCAATTTTAGTATTTTCATTTTGTGTGCGAGTGCGATTGTGATCTGATATCTTTCAGGATGAGAAACAAGTATTATGATGCAGCGCTTTAAGGCCATCTATCAAAATTTTATTTTCTTTTAACTTCATCGTTACAATTATAATTTTATTTTTAATATAAATTAACATTAAAAATATATATACAATAAAGTTCAGTAATATTACGAGAAATTTGTCTAAACTAATTTTATTCACTATGTATTGATGATGCATCATTCATTTCTTCACCCTCTGGTAGTTCTCGAACCAATGACAAAAGTTTTTCCAGTTTTTGAATTTGTAAAGTTGGTTGATCCAAATATTGTTGTTTCTTAGGTGGCTTACACATAACTCTTAAGTTAGGAGAGAGCTTCAATGATATTAGCGTCCCTCTTAAAAAAAGAAAAAATTAATGAGATTGAAAAAAAAATTAATGTTCATGTTTTAAGAATAAATTTCTAATTTTTCATTGTTTTTCCAACATAAAATTAATTAGTTCTCTATTTTTTTTTTTCAAATTGCTTTATGAATATTCAGTGATTTAAAATTATGAGTGTATTTTGTTATTTATGATATAAACTCCAAATAACTTTGTAGATGTTTGTTTTATACCCACAATTCTCTTTAATCATGGGAATTTCAAGTTGATTATTCAACTAGGAGTATATTCCACTTTTTCTAGCTTTGCCCCCCCTCCCCTGGAAAAAAGTCTGCGGACGCCCTTGTCTTTAATCTTCATTTATTATTATGTGAGTAGTAGAAGAAAGCACAGAACTACTAAAATATTATTCTTAGATACAAAAACTATCACTTTTCCCGCCAGTGTATAAAACTATTATCTAAACTTCTAAACTTTCAAATGCGATTACTCGAAACTACCTCAGTGGCGTATGGACTAATAGAAATCTTAGTCGACTATAAGTAGTTTCAGGATAAAAATACTTTATATGAAAAATTATAACACATACTTGTCATCCCCCACAGTTATAAATGGTAATTTATCATTGAATTCTAAACGTGTAAGCTTGTTTTTACGTTTCGGAACTACAGCTTGGCAGCAAATTGCTTTATATTTGTTAACATTTAAATCAAAAACAAAAACTTTTCCTTCCGTTGTAACAGCTGCAAAAACTGTGCTTGAATAAGGCGCCCATTTTACATCACCAACAGATGCTCCTAAATCGAAAATAAATAAGGGATCACTACGCATATCTTCCCAAATTTTAATCCTCCAATCACCACTACATGATGCAAATATATTCGAATTAAATTTATTAAAATCAATTCTGTAAATTGATAGATAATGAGCTTGATATGTCATTAAATATTTAGAGCTGTAAGCAGTACTACATTTGTACATTAAGCCTTCTTCAGTTCCAACTATAAAGATTTCTTGATCTTTTGGATGAAATGTCAAAGCAGTACCACATCCTTTTAATTTAACTTCAGCTCCATCTGGTCCTTCAACCGGAGGTTCTGCTAAATACAAAGTTATAATAGTTGTTATTGCTAATTTATTTTGCATCAAAATCCAATTAAAGACTTTGCCATCTGAAGACACTGAATAGAAATTAATTTCGCCATCTGGCATGTCTGGTACCCACTTAATCTTGAAAAAAAAATCATAATTTTTTTGCACAATCAATTTCAATGTTTTATAAACATAATATATATAAATTTTTTATGTTATAAGAAAGCAACTTTCATCTTATTGTCAAATCAATAATATAAATTATTATTTATTATATAGTATTTTGTTTTGACAGCATAAAAATTCTTATGCTTATTTATATACCTATAAGTTTTTTTCCTATTTTTACTTAGTTACTTATATTTAGAAAAATAATATACTTTGTATAAGTACATTATTACTAGGAATAATTTATGTTTTCAATATAAGTAATTATCACATTTGAAGGAGGAAAAAATATTAAAAAGAAAGTTTGTATAAAATGTATTAAAATCACAAACTAGTTAAATAGTAAATTTAAATAAAATTTCTAAATCAACAAAACTGTATCTTATGCTAAATCTATATGCAACGGAATACATATTTTACAATAAATTTATTTCAAAATTTAGAATTAAAACTTGCAATATTATTTTCTTCTAAATTTGATTTAACAAAAATTATATAATTAAGTAAAAAAAAAATACCTGAAATACACATTCGGCATGTTTACCATTAACTCCCTGTGAAACATAAACAGGTTCTCGACCATTGTTTTGTAAATTATAAACAGCTACATTGCCATCGTACATACCTAAAATAATATTATTATAACAACTGTATAAAAAAAAAACCCTTCCAAATTAGTACAAGATAAGTTAAAGTGATTTCAAAACTTAAAAAAAAAAAACTTACCAATTACTATGAGAAATGGATATTTAGGGTGAATATCGCAGCACATTACACCACTTTCAGTCATTACTGGAAACAATATAATATTTTAAATTAATAAAATAAATAATGAATAATAGTTAAAAAAATAAAATTGTATTAATAACAAAATAACTCAATAAAATGAAATGTTTTCAACGCTTTTCTATTAATAGCATAGCAAAGAATTTTTATAATTAAATATACAACTTGATCTTGTAATGTAAAATAAATTTACTAAGAACCTAAAACAACTAATTCGTTAAAGGTTATGATCTCGTCGTCATGACTTAACAAGACATATAAATTAATATTTAAGATGCCATATAATCATAATTCAAATTATTCAAATCGTACACTTATTTAATATAATTTTTTAATAAAAAATTCTCTGGGAAATTTAATTCTTTTAGTTCATGTAGTCTTTGGCTTCAACAATTAAACAACATTTTTAGAAAATAACCTTTTTACATTTTTAAGACATATCGAGACCTTAGAACAACAAGGTTCTAACTGTTTATTTACTTATTGTATTTTTTACTTATTGTTTACTTATTGTACGAGGCGACATTGCAGATAGAACTTTTTTTTAGAACAAAATCAAACCACATTTTCAAAACCGATAGAACTAGATAAAATCTGAATACAAAAATGAAAATATCATGGGTAAAAACCTATAAATACATATATATTAGGGTGACAATGAAAAAACTTTTTTTGATTTTCTAAGGTCTCACCCGAAAAATGTGTTCACTTATATGAGAAAATAAGTCCCTGAAGATTTCATCCTAATCAAATAACATTTACCACTTGCGCCAGCCGTTCAAAATTTTTACCTGAAATTAGTACTAAAATACGAGTTATTTGAAGCAAAAACAGTGGTTTTATTTATAGAAATGAGTTCTGAACATTAATTTTTAGTTAAATTTTATTTAATTTTGAAATTGTTTTAATATTATTAATTTATCTGGTTTGGGTAATTCCTGTCGATGCTGTTCAACTACCTGGAGAAGGTATTTCTTCTGTTCTTCTTGGTTGGTCAAACAATAATTGAACGATTCGATTAAAGCTACTCCCCTTTCTGCTACATCATTCACAACTTTTAATTTGTTTATTTTATTTTGATTACTACGATAAAGATTATTATCACACCAAGTTTCAGGATCTTTCAGGAAGCTTTGGTCAATCTCTAATACTTCCAAAAATCTCAAAGTATTAGCGGAAACAAAGTCTGACACTCACTGGAACTTATATCGGTTTCATCAATATTTATTCTAGGTAAATATGGTGTTTCTTTTTTTTTGTTTAAATTATCAACGATCTTCGATTTCATAGCACTATCAACAGAATCATCAAAAAGTGATAGGCCAACAAGAACGTCATTAAGGTATCAAAGATGTCTTGAAAAACATTTCAGTGCAGCATTGCCAATAGACGCATTAATTTCTTTGTATGCTGTTAATTCTTTCAGCAATTTTAGGTCATTGTTAGGAGCTAAGGCCGCGGACGGAGTTGTGAACCAATATTTAACATAAGCTTGTATAACGAAGTTATTAAATAATCTCAAATTTTCTCTTTCTTTTTTTGTTAGGTGGAATTGTGATCGAAAATAAATTTTTAAACCATAAATTATTTTTGCCATCCATCTTTCTCTATGATAAGCACCTGGAGCATAGACCCAAGCACTTTGACTTACTTCAGGTGTTTCACCGAGATACAATAGAACCAGTTGCAATAATTCTTTATAATCATCACGAGGTTGGAACTGTTCTAGTTGATGTTTCAAGAAAATAACGATTTGATCTTTTATTTGCTCAAATTAAAAGCACTCAGAAAATTTTTGGAATACTTTGATTGAAGTCCCACTTGAAATAACTGTATAGAATATATATTGGTCTCCTTTTCTGTTTCGTATTTTTCTATGAGAGGTTCAACTTAATACTTAATGAACTCAAATATATATTTCCAGAGAATATGGTTTGGGTTTGGTGTGAATGAATAATTATTAAATAGTTATGTAACGTTGAAATTTTTGATTTTTTTTTTTAACTTGAAATTTAAACGTTTGTGTTAATTTTTTGCTTGCATTTAATCTAGGCCAATATAATAGAAAATGACAAATTAAGGAAGCGATCTTTTTTGAACTTCCGGGGCTTGGCGCGACCTTTTAAACTTGAGCAATCAAAGTGAAATTTTCAGTATATCACTTTTAGACCACAGTGAACCATAAAAGAAAGTGAGACCAAGAAATTTTCAAACTTTTTTTTTCTCCATACATTTGATTGTCGCCCTAATATATATCTCATTTTTTGTTATTTTGTCAGTTAGAACCTTGTTGTTCTAAGGTCTCGATATTATAATTGAAGTCAAAGACTTCCCTTTCTGAGTTTATTTCAAATACATTTATTACAAAAAAAAAAACCTTAATTTAATCTCATTTTATTCATTTTATATAATTTAGAGTTCTCTAAATTTTATTGACTCACTTATATAATCTGGAAATGATGGATTCTTAATAGTAAACAAACATACTGCACCCTCAGCTGGTTGTTTTAGGAAATCATCTGAAATTGATGACAATATATTATAAAATTTATAAAAATAATATTATACTGAATAATTTAACAATGTTATATATTTTTTATTTGTTTTTTTTTTCTTTTTTTTTTTTTGGTTTTTTTTTTATTTATTGTTAACACATTTTCTTACGTGATCCAAAGCATACCGCAAATAAATCATAATAAAATGGATTGAAAAGTAAATCAGTTACATTCATTTTTTTTGTTTTCTCATACGAGAATTTCCATAAGGGCAAAAGTGTTCCTTCACCATCTCGATATTCATCTGATGGATCTTCCCAATAGCGATAATCTTGTGCAATATCATCGTATATATTTTGATTTATCATACGCTCTAAAATTTGCCAACATTTTAAATATTTTTTATTCAATTCTTCAGCTTGTGCTGTTTTATCTATTACTTTCTTTGAATCATCCTTTTTCACTTGTCCGCCGGCCTAAAAATTATTTAAGTATTACAACGACGTTGCTGAAATTTTATTTAGTTCCACAAAATACCAGTAATAAGTTATCTAAAAGGATAAGGTGCTTTAGTTACTTCAAACTTCGTTACCCAAGTTCAGGTAAGGATTTTTTGGAATTCTAATCATTATAGTTTACCCAAAATTACTTAAGAAAAGAATCAAATACAATCAGTTTTATTTCTTCATTAAATTTAATTCAAATAAAAGAGAAAATCTTCTCAAGATAAGAATATACAAAAAACGAAATAAATTACAAAAAAAAATGGCCTTAAAAATTCATGCTTAATTTTATAATGTGAAATTTAGCATTTTGTATCAAATATCATCTTGCTTTCTAATCAGATATTTTTAATTTATTTAAATAATGACAAATATAACATTTGTTTGGTTTGGAACAAAAATGGTTGTGAGCAAAAAAAAAAGGAAGCAACACATCAGTGTGAAAATTTGAACAGCTTAATTTCATAAAAAATATATTTTTGTAATAATTTATATATGATCCCTTTTTTGTTTCATTTCACGCAGATATAATCTATTTTATAATGATTATTTGTTTGTCACATTTTTCTAATCTGCATTTTAGCATCTTAGTCATATATAGAACAAAAACATACTTTTCCATTCATTTTATCATCATCATAAGAATTATTTAAAAGAATTAAAAAAAAAAAATCTGCGTATTTTAGAAAAAAAAAAAAAAGGATTACTTTCTTTAGGTACCTTTTTCTCTTTCTCTTTTTCATGTTCCTGTGCTGCATAATCCTCAGTGTATGTGTCATAAATAATCCACTGTAAAACATTGGCACCGTAAGTTGATCGAGGTGGTGGAATTGTTTGTGTATCAACATTCTAGAAGAAAAAAGGAGATTCAATTGAATGCTTTGTATATATTGATGTCAAACATTTCTTAAAATCCGCCAATAGTTTTGACATTAATAAAAAATTAGATCTTAATTAGAGAGAAAAGTAATGTACAAATAAATTAAGTGATTTTCACCGACTCGAAAGAATTATCAATAACTTTAAAACTAGAATATGAGTAAAGGACTATAGTATTCTATATAATAAAATCCAACTTGTATATTAAGATTTTATTATATGAAATTTTATTGGAAATTTTATTTTCAAAGAAATAGTCATAAAATATAATACTTGTTATTTTTCAAAATGTTTCAAATTTAAAAACTTTTTATTAAAGGTAGTACCTACTTAATATTTAAAATGTTTATTTTGAAAGAAATAGGTATATATATGAATGTATATATAAATGTTTTTCTTTAACCCTTTTTCTATAATAATAAAATACCAATATATAGCGAAAAATAACTACATTATTGAATTTATTTCGAAAGAAAATTTTATATTCCATTTCCATTTATTGTCGATTATTTAAATATCATCGCCGTAGCCAAGAACTTATAATATGAGTTGTAAAATTTCATATACTCTCTTAACGTACTTTTATATATATAATAATGGTAAAAAAAATCACACATATTAAGATTATTTTTATTTTTTCATAAAAAAAATTTCTATTTTAACTTTTTTTTTTTAATAAAATCTTTATTAGCTTAATTTTTTCAACAAACGTTTTGAATTTTTGTTACCAAAATATAAAATATAAAATGTGTCAAAATCCTCACGGAAAAAAAAATAGGATTATATATTATTAGGAACATCGTATTTTGAGGTGTTTTCATGCACTTCAATATCGTCACGGATTTGTATTTTTTTTTTATTTTATCAAAAACGAAAATCTGAAAGTTTATAAGTGATGAGTGCATTTAAAACAAAACTATGGTAGAAGTTATAAAAAGTCAAGCGAGGGTAGAATATAAATAAAAATAATGTTATCGTGTGAAAGATTATGCATTATCCTTATGAAAAATGAACTTTTCAAATAATATGGAATCGCGTTTAAAGGACGAAAATTTAAAAATGTATAATCATGAATTGAATATCTAATCAGTCAGAATAATTGAATTTTTATGGAATAGTATATATATTTTTTTTATTTCTACTATATGAAAGAGTTCAAACTTACTCGTTTTGGATTTGTGAACGTTAAAGCAGCTCTTTCACAGTAATTAAATTGATTTATTAATTTGTGTTTTCTACCACCAGCACTAGGGGCAGCACCACCAGCCGCTGCAGCTGCAGCTACTTGTTCACCATCTTCTATGTAATTTAAAAAAATATGTAATATTGTTATGAATGATCTGCAACCCTTAATATTTAATATATAATCATCACAATAATGGAAAATAAAAGAAAAATCTTTGAGATTTTCTTAAATTTTCAATAATATGTTAAGTTCAAGAAGACATTTTGTAGTTAGAGTCCTAAAAATTTTGTTATAAGTTAAATACGTGCAGATGTAAGAACTCAGAAAACCATTATGATTTTGATAATTAAAATTGAAAATAAATTATATTTTATTAAAATGAAAATTCGGTTTTTTTTTCTGTTTCTAAGTTTTGCTGAAACTCAGTTGATCAAAAACTTTATTTAAAATAAATTTTCTTGCAATGTTCAATACTTTGTTAAGGTTCTTTTCAAAAATTCGGTTCTACAAAGATTTCAAAAAATACATATCAAGTACCCTCTTGAATGCACTTTTCAATTTGTCGACTTTGCACTTTTCAATTTGGAAACCGTCATGATTGTCCATTGTATATATAAGTCACGGATAAAAAAAATCAATCAAAATATTCTAATATAAGTCTGTCAATTGTTTTCATTAGTACTAAAATACTTTAGGATAAGGAATGTTTACCACTGAACGTATAATAGTGAATATTTTCACTATAAAACTAAATTTATTATTTGAACTTAATCAATTTTCTTAATTGTTTACTTATACAAGAATATCTATAAAATTTATATTAAAAATCAAACAAAAACACCATAATATTATAATAGTAAATAATAATGGGTAATAAAAATTATAATGTCATGCGTTTAATAATTTTTTTTTTGATAAATAAAAAATAATAGAAGAGAAACTTTTTAATTATAAGATAATAGAATGAAAAAAGAAAATAAACAAAAAAAATTGTTTTGATATCCTTTCATCGCTATATTTTTATGTAAGACATATTTTTTTTTTTGGTAAAAACATTTTAACAAAATATATTCCATGCAAAACATGTATTAAAATGGAAAATTCTTTTCCCATTAAATTAACCGCAATATGAAATTTAACCGTGAAAAATAAAATTCATGTTAAAAAATTTTAATATTGTCGCCGCCGTGCTGTTAAAGTTTCGTATGGTATAGCATGATTTTTAAAAATAGCAAATAGTAATTATCATTTTTTGGCAATATTGTGGGGATATAAGATTGAGGAAAAAAAATTTTTTGGTTGCAATGCATTATTTATTCATGACATGAACAGTTGTCTAACTAGAATCCACACAAATGCTTCTTATAGTGAATGAAATAAATTTTATATTGATGAGGTCCTTAAATTTTTTTTTTAGACAGGCAATGGTTGTAGACCAAATAATTCTCAACGATGGGTATACAATTGACAGCAGCAATTTTATCGTTACACAATTATATACTCAGTTTGAATAAAACGTTAGATTGAAATATATTAAAATTTATAATATTGTGTTTAACTAATAATACCTCCTGCTTGTCCTTCTTCTTCACCCTCTTCTTCTTCGAGGCCTTCTTCACCTTCGTCTCCTTCCTCGATTTCTTCACCCTCTTCCTCAGCTGGTGCACCTTCTTCTTCACCCTCCGCATCAGCAACAGGTTCTTCTTCTTTAATTCCTCTGCTTCTTCGAGAAAGAGGTACTTTCATGGTTGGCATTAGGAAAGCTACGGATGAAATTAAATAATATATTGGTATGAATAAAATTCAGCATTTTGTTAATATAAAAACCAAAAATTAGAAGAATGTTTTATTCTATATGTACGTATAATGTTCAGTTCATATAATAATTTTTATCAGGATAATTCCTATAATCGAAAAACAATTTGTTGTAATTCAATTTTAGTCCAAATTGATATAATTGTATTAAAATTTATTGCATATAAAAATGAAATTATTTATAAAAATGAAATATATTTACCATCTTCTCCCATTTCTAGGATTTGTGCTTTTGCTTCGTCAGAATCAAGATGCAACGAAGTTCCTTCAAAGTTTAAAAGTGTTATTGTATTACCGGGTAGAGGTAACTATAATTGAAAATAAAATATTCTTAATATTTTCATAAAAAATTTTTTTTTAATAATACTTACGGATACAAATTCTGAATGTTTAAAACTATAAACAACCAAATTTTCGATGACATTACTGTTAACTGTTGTTAATACTTTAGTTATTTCTTCATCTAATTCGACTTCAGTCAATTCTAATTGATCTTCCGGTTTCAGTAATTGACGTGATTTCATCCAAGCTTCAAAATCCTCGGCAGCATTTCCGTCACCACCACCATCACCTGCAGGTCGCAATTGTGCTTTTGATGACTGTTTGTTGGTTAACTATATATTAATAAATTGTCTTATATTTTTATTGGACCTGGCTAAATCTAATCTAATCATCTAATTTTTTGTATATACATATTAATTTTTACTCTATAAATATTATTCAATATTTCAATAATTAAATATGTTATTTATATAGAATAGTTATTGTGTTAACATTTAATACTAATGCCTTATGTTTCTATCGAAATTATATGCACTGTACATATATTTAATTAATTATTGGCGTAACATGCATTTCTATATTTACACTATTTTTAGTGTTACTAAAATGTCTCTACATAAATGCAATTATACAATTAAATGGAAGTATCTATTTAATATTTGTGAATCTGTGTATAGTAATAGTTATGCAATTTTTAAAATGTTCCTGAACGTTTGTGGGCTTCTCTGGTAAATCTCCCAATTTATGAAATTATATAAATCTATGAAGCCGTTAAATAAATGTTAAGTATTTATTCACTTCTAATATTGTAATATTGTAAGTATCTTGTATGTATCTAAAAATATGTATCTAAAAATTCTAAAACAAAGGTTGAATAATTTTTCTTGAAAAAGATTTTCTTTTAAGTTTTTTTTAATTATTCTGTTTATAATCAAAGTAAAGTGATATTAATTTAGAAGTTGATACTAGGTGGCAACACAGTTTTTGTAATATGGATGAAGTAGGGTGAAAAAAGCACTCATTGAAGAATCAGCTACAAAATGTGGCAAAAAGATTATATCTGATGGTACGTGCACAAAAATCTAAATAACTCGTCCAAAAAGTATAACGAATTGGAACAAAAATTGCTACACCAAATTATAATTTTTAGAAAAAAAAAATTTTATACAAAATTAGTTTCTGACATATTTATGGTGAATATTGCTATAAATCATTTGAACAGATACTTATTTGATTATTAAAAAGTAAAAGTTATGAGTCATTTTTCCTTGCTATGATAAACAGCTTATCTTGATAAAGTCATTCTCAAGTTGGATTTGATCTATAGATTTACAAAGCAAGTTAGTAGGTTGAATATTTACACGCCATTATATATGTACATTAGAATTGAAATGTTTTAGTAATTTTTAACGTTGTCTTTTACTAAATCTTACGCTTAATATTATAACGTTATAATAACATTATAAATTATTACAACATTACAAATATTATATGATTTATTAACGGAAGAAAGATATTAATAAAAATATTATTTGCAGAACCTCTTGACTGTCACAATCTCCATTTGCTACGATCCCAGTTATAGTTGTATTATTATTTTCATTATTTTGCACTATTTTATTACTACTACTATTGCTTGTCATATCTACGGTTATAGAATGCAGTCTACCGATAATTTAATAAATTTAGAACTAAATAACTAAACAAAAAAAAATCTATTTGAAACTAAGTAAACTAAAATATTGTAAAAATTTAAAGAACTAACTAAAATCAACAACGAAGACGTTCTACAACTAAAAAACATTTAATATTTTTTGGTATTTTTGCTTTTTTTTTTTGGTGGATATTTACCTCCTTTTGGGTAATAAAAAAATAAACAAAGATTTAAGAAAATAAAGTGAAAGCATAATTAAAAGAACCGCAAAATTAAAATTTATAGTCAGGCAAACATTTTAATTTAATCATTAAATTACTTATCGAAAATTATCTAAAGGTAAGACAATATTCACGCGGTATCGTTATTCCATTTGGTTAAACCTTATTGCAGAGAAGAATTAAAACTCTAAATATTCAGTTATTAAAAATTAAAAATATTAAAAGTTTTAACAATTTGAAAGATATAACTGCTTTTTTCAATATAAGGCTTCAATGATTTATCTTCGAAAGATGTATACGCTATTACCCCGATGCACAAGTATTCGGCTTGACTTCAAAAATAGAAATTTGTTCTTTAATGGACTCTTAACTCATAAAATTTGTACGTTTCAAAAAAAACATCTAATCCTGAAAAATTTGGTCCCCAAACAGATACTATAAGATTAAATTATACCCATTTCTACATTGATTGTATATTGCTTTAGTGAAAATCAGAAAATTCTTGAAAGTATAAAAAATAGACGTCCACCCTCTGATGTTCCAGAATCTTGAAGCACTGAAAACTGCAAACTATAACTAAAAACTTAAAATTAAAGTGGTTCCTATGCTATACCAAGTTTTGTTAGGACAAGATTCAAGTATCTCGAAATTGAAAAAAGAAAAATAATAATATTATATCTACTAGATATTAGTTCAGTAAATTGCAAAAAAAAATAAGTCATATGAAGTTTAAAGATATACTGTTGTGTTCTCCCATTGCCAGTATTGTATATTCGACCACGTATTCGGTTAATCATAATGCTTGGGAACCCAAGTTTCATCTATATTTTGGCAACCCTGCTGATGATTGTCAATTAATAATTGTTATAATAATTGCATTAAATAAGAGTGCATTATTATTGTTAACAAAAAAAATAAATTTTTAATATAAAAAGTTTCTTTTAAGGGATACCGTACTTGGTTCGTTCTTATAGTTGATATTTTTATTACTTTTCTACTTGATAACTAAAAAACAAGAAACAAAAAAATAAACAAAAACTTCATTCTTTCATACCAAGCAAAGTTGAAATTAAAAAACAAGAAGAAAAAAAGAAAATAACCTCAAAATAGAAATTCTACTGTGATTTTTCCATTTAGTACCTACATAAATATAAAGCGAAGAAAATTTTAAAAGTACAAAAAAAAAAATAAGAAAAAAAATAAATATTAAAAAGTTTTATTTTTATGTGACTTTGCCAACAATAATAAATTTTTCTATTTTTCTTTTGTTTTTCAGTACCGCCCTAGCTTTATTAATAAGTTTCCACATCTTAACAGTTTTCAAGTTGAAAATAAACTATACGATAATTTAAAAATTTTATTATGTTTTTTTTATATATGTACATAGTTTTTTTTTTTTTTAATATATTGTATAGTTATTATAGTTTTTCATGAATTTTTGTTTAGAAAATATATAATTTTATAATGTGTTGATTTTAATTTTTATTGTGTTGGTTTTTCAAACACAGTCAAGGATTTTTATTTAATTTTTTGAAAAAGTTTTCCATCAAAAAATAAAAACCCTTTTTAATGACGATTTATACATAATGTTATAAAAAGAAAATTAAAGTCAGTGATGACGTTTTTACAAATTGTTGCTTCACTTTTGATTTAAATTAAATTTTTCTTATGAGTTTCTTTAAATATACAAAAACGAGAAATAATAAGAATTCAGCTGGTTATCGGCTTATTTGTTATAAACAAATTTTATGCGCAACGCAAATCAAATTATTTTTCATTGTAGTTCAAATCGATTCACTGGCAAATTTCAAAAATTTAACTTAGACGAAATAAAAACAAAATTAATTAAGTATCAAAAAGCATCTCTCTATCTTAAGTCTAAATGACGAAAATTGGTAAAAATTAATCCTATAAAAATATTGAAATAAAAAATATTGAATTATGTGGGTATGCTCTGCTAATTATCCGACTGCCACTGCAGTTATTATAGATAGTTTTTCCTTTTATTCTATATGTATATACGTATATGGAAATTTCTGATCCTTACAAATTTCAAATAAAATTGGTTACTGACATCAATCTTTCGGTATTTTTTTTTTTGCAAAAAAAGAAGTAAAATTTTCACACAAAACCTTGATTAAAAATTATTCTACATTATAGGAATAACATATTTGTGCGGTTCATTTTCCTACATACATTTATGAATCCTTGTATGATGAAAAATTACATTATAACTTGCCAAACTTATGTAAATAATATATAGAATCTGTTTTTATAAATCATGAATTTTGTCTATAAAAAAAATAAATTTTAAACGAAAAATAACATTAGGTAGGTATATAATAATGGAGAGAGAAAAATTGTATAAAAATAAAAAAAAAATAAAAAATCACGAGAATAATTTTTTTTTATTTTTGAATTAACATATTTACATATTTGTATATGCAAGCATAATGTGCATATAATTTTCGCGATTTCTGTACTTCTGTAGGTATTAAAAAATTATTTAGTTTATGAAATTTTATTTTATTTAATGATGTATCCTTTGATATTTTAAGTAAAGACTACTTGAGCTTTAATTATTTAAAGCTTATAATATTAATAAAATGACAGAGTATCCAATAAGTGGAATACAAATTAAAAAGGTTTAATTTTTAAAAATAATAAACTAATTTCGTGTCCAATCAACTAATTTTATTTACATAAATGTTTAATTTGAACTTCTTTTTATAAATGGTTTTTCTTTCTAAGGTTTGATTCTCATTCTGATTGAATTATTTTTCTTTTTCCTATTATTTCCGATTAAGGTAACTTGTTCTTTCAGTAAAAAGTAACTCTAAAGATAGATATTTTTAAAAAACCATATTAAAAAAACAAGTGCTTTAAATGTAAATTTATTAGTCAGAATCAAAACCGAAGGTTTTTTTGTTTTCAAAAATACTTTCTTAAAAATATACTTACTGAAACAAATTTAAATATTCTAGTACCTATAAAGTTCTATATCATATACTTGTGTTCTGTACCTATTTAATGGTATAAAATTAAATATTTTTAATTTTGTAGTAAAAACATCTGTATTTGCATTTTGCAAGATCTTATGTTGAAGAAAGTGAGTCTATCATGATGATGAAGAAAATAATACTAGCATTTTGTATATAAAATTATTTTTTGAATGTTGAATGAAAATAATACAGATTTTAATAGGTACCTACCTACTTAAGTTTACATTCAATATCTAGTTTTAAAAATAACAATTATAAAATGTTACATTATGTAAATTAATTATGTTTAAAACTACAACAAGTATAACTTTTATTTTCTTAAAAAATATTGCTGAATTAAAATGCAATTTAAAATATCATCGTATCATGCACTACAAACCCAAAATAATTTTTTTGGGTTCCAAAATAATATTAACATTCTATATTTAAATCTAAACTAATACACACATTATGTAAAGTTAAGGTACATTATTCTAAAGTAAAACACAATTTTCGGTAATAATACATTACATACTTATACACCAATATTTCAATTTTACATACCGTCAATATGGGATGAAAGGATTTTTTAGCTATATGTGATAAGGATACAGCTGCCTAAATTGAATGTAATTTTGTTAAAAGCGTTTTTGATTTTAATTTTTTTTTTTTTCAAGAAATTAATCCTTTTTTATTTTGATACTTTATAATAAATCGAAAATGAATAGTTGACGAACTTAGGGTTCATAGTATTTTTATTCCGATTACGTTAAATAATTTATATACAGTACATTTACTTTATATCTACATTTAATCTAATTGAAATTAGATCGAAATAATTGAATTTTTTATTTCAATTTATATCTAGGACTTAATTTAATCTTGAGATATTAAATAATATAAAAATTCCAAAACCAAAAAAGTTGTTGATATATAGGTAGGTATCTACGTTTTTATAATATTTATTTAACACTTCGTCATCAAGAATTTTAATTCTAGGATGTAATATCTCAAATACAATATACATTCCAATGTTAAATAAATATAAAACTATGGTATGGATCTTAGTAGACAAACATTAAAATTCTTTTTATATCTTTAGTATGTACTATGTACATGGATCAAAATAATATTCATAAATTTAAATATCTCGGTATTTAAAATAAATTGGTTTTTAAAAAGAATAAGATATCATTTTTCAAAAATTTATTATTAATCACAAATTCATTCGTTAAAGCGCAAATCTACAAAAATCTTGTTGTTCGTGTTTTAAATTTATTTGGAAATGTTATTGCTGTGAAACACGTTAGGTACACGAAAAATTTTACTAAAATTAAATGAAAAAAAAAATCAACATATTTTAAAAACAAGAAAATAAAAATTAAATAGGTAATATCCTTTCAGTTAAGGCAATACATGTATCTACACATGCATAAGGATCATTCATTACCAAAACGGGCCGAATCAAAATAATTTTCTATTACTTTAATGCGACTTATACTTAATACGATCATAACTTTTCTGAATATTTTTGAAACACTTCCTAATCTTTCTCAAACAAAGAAATATTATAGAGAATAAATTACATAAATAATGTTAATTTTTATCAAGAGTGGATAACTGGCATTTTGAAAACGAATCCTGCATATTTGTCTATTATGTTTAATGTATATAAAGAATAGTATATATACTTCATGTACGTGAATAATGTAATGGTAACATTTAAAAACTGTTATACAAAAAAATAAACAATATTTTACGTAAAAAAAATATTTTTTTTGAATTATAGTATTACTACTTGACTAAAAGGCTCAGTTTATATTCAGAATAGTTTGCAATAAGTTCAAAAATTTAATATACTTATATGATTTAAGAAAAAAAAACTGAAAAGTTATATTTATATGAATTAAGGTCTATTTATAGAAAGGCATAGTAAAACGTATTATGTAAAGTGTAAATTTCAAACCTAACCATTATGATAACAAAAAAGTTAGTACGTTAATTTTTTTTTTGTTCATAGAAACAATTTTCTTTTATCTTAATTAATATTTGAGGTGAAATTGTGGATTTGAAAAATTTGACACAGAAATAAGAGAAAAAATATGAAAAAATTATTTGAGATTTTTAAATATTATTTTTTCTTCAATACGTTTGTTTGACATATTGAAAATTCTGACTCTAACAACAATCTGCTAAAGTTTCTTTTAATTTGCTTTGAGAGAACGAACGCAGTTGAAACTAGAAAACTTGGTTTAGAGATTGAAAATGTAAAAATAAATATATTGGCACATTGAGCGGGAAAAAGACGCGAATTTTTAAAAGGGGTATTGAAAACAATTTTTTTTCTATTTATTCTTTTTAATTTCATTTTGTTTCGCTCTACCCTTGTCTTTATTAAACAAATAATAAATATTGGCGGTTTTCGCAGATTGGTCGCGATCAAATGTAATGATGTGAATTTTACTTTTATTTACAATTTTCACGGTTTTTCGCGGTTTTTGGGTGTTAGCCGCAATGAGATATAATGGAGGATGGTCTATGATACGTTCCATACCCGAAAAACCCTTAGGTACATACAAAGGTTCACAATGATCAAATGTGCCGTTTGAGTGTGTATAAGTAACAACATACATTTAATTTTTTATTCATACATACATTTAATTTTATATACATTATCCTCAAAAATTGTAGAATTTAAATTATCAAACATAAAATTTGAACAAAAAACTTTGAAAATAGTAAAAATTACGTGGGTTTCTGTCAATTTTTCCAAGATCCATGATCTTACAATTTTGCGAAAACATTAAACAAAATATTATTTGTGAAAAATTACTATACATTAATTATTATGCCGACGGCCGGACCGGACAAATACATGGTTTAATTTATCGTTAAATATGAAAAAGATCTTTTTATTGTTTAATTGAAATTATTTTAAATATTACAATCAATTTATTTATATTAAAAATCTAACCCGAATATATAAACAGATTTTGATTGCGTTTTGTTGTAAAGTAATCGGTGAGATTTTCTTTTATTGTAAAAGATAGCTGCTGTGCTTCTTAAAATACATTTTTAGTTTGCTCTAAATTTTCAGTGGACATCTTGCAATAATATTTAACATCGCTTACATAACCCGACAAATATTCCGAAATGTTAAGACAATAATTCAGAATAAATATATTTATATTAATCTTAATAATAATAGTTAATGTTTATTTTGATGTATGAGCATGATAATAATATTATGTAAATGTAAACTAATTAATTATGATTTTCTTGTCCTTTGAAGCTAGTACGTAGGTACTACTGAAAACATAATAATTCTAAAAAATTTCACCTAAATTAATACAAAAATTTTATTTAAAAAAAAATTAGAAATCTTCCTTACCGAGACCCTTTTTTTTTCTTTCAACGGCATTTTCTATAAAATCTCTGTACAAATTATCCAAAATATATGACAAGTTGAATTATTGATTAAGCTTAAAAATAATTAAAAAAGTTAAAAAATAGGTATATTTATGTGGATTTTACAAAAAAAAAATTTAATGCAAACTATTTCTTACCTTTTACTGGAAATTAGTTTTGTTTTTATTGATATTAATTTAAATTATTACATAAAATATTTAATATCTTTTCTTAAATGAAGTTAAATATTTTATTTATTTTTTAAAGAAAATTGTCAAAATATTTTTTCGTTGTCAAAACAATTTTTTGAAAGAAAATTATAGAACTTATGAAGTTGTTGTTGTCATAGAAATTTTTTACTTTATTAGGACATTTTCACTATGCGGTCGATAAATTCGTTTTATTTTTGATTTTATTTTTATATTACAGAAATTTTCCAGAATCAGGAATCCTAACGAAACGAAGCTACAAAATCAAAAAAATATCATACAATTTTCTTATTCCTTTCCTTTGTGTTAAATATTTTTCAATTTATCGCCCCCATAAGCCCCTATGTGTAAATATCATCGAAATCTATCGAGACGTTTTCGATAACGAGATTACATTTATTACATATTTTTATTTTTTAGTAAAGATATTTCTAATTTTTCTATTAAAATTTTTTTTTTAATTATTTGACGGATGCACATATAAGGGGCTGTTCACAAATTACGTAACGGGCTCGGGGGGGGGGGTTTGAAAATTTGTTACGGTTTGTTACGGCGGGGGGGGGGGGGTGTTTATAAAAATGTTATGTAACCAAATTTCCTCCTTTTTATAAAAAAAATTACACTAAATATAATATTAATGCACGCAAAAAAAAACTTAAGTTATAATGAATTTTGTTTTGTTTATTCGAATAAAAAAATTGTTCAAAAAGTAATTTACCTAAAAAGTGTTTAACTTTTGTTACGTTATTCTTCTGGGGGAGGGGGGGTCTTCGGAATTTGGTACGATCTGTTACTAATTTAAAAAACGGCAAAAAAAGCGTTACGTAATATGTGAACAGTCCCTAAACTAAATTGAAAAACTTATCTTTTTAAAATCATCTAAAAGTCTTCACCAGTACTCAATTTTGCTATCAACTTGTAGCCACTCCTTTACAAAATATAAAAATGATTTGATATTTTTCAACCAAATGAAGTATATATAATAGGATGTGGTGAAGAACAGATGAGTAAATTTTCAGTTGCCCAACTCAAGTTCAATAACAACTTGTCGGTATCATGGTCAAGATGCGAAATTAAAAAATAAACCAAATCTAACCACCTTGATTGATGGCCCAATAATAACTTTAATTTGTACAAAGTTTGAACTTAATAAATGTTTACTTTACCTATATTCCTTCAAAATTATTTATAAATTGCTTAATTGCTTACGATAATAAAGCGGTTCTCAATCCAAAATTGAAGTAATTGCAAATATTCAAATCTTATTATGCATTAAAATTATGTCAACCAGATATTGATTGGGTTTTCCTGTAAGCGCTATTAGTTTTTCTTTAAAATTTTATTGTGTAGGCGTATATAGGTAATATAAGCACAATTTAGATTAAAATTCCAATGAAAGCAAAAAAAAACATATTTTTAAAACAATAAATTTATTTATTAAAATTATGTATTAAAATTATTTATAAAATTATTTATTAAAATTTGAAATGTATAAAATTCTTAATCAATTATTCAAATGTTTTTTCAACTTTCTTACAATACTAAAGAAATTTTTTTGTGAAGGTCTGGTCATTTGAACCCTTTTCACCAATTCTTTTTCGTCAGTTAGGAAATTAAAGTGAGATGCAGCGGTGTCTCTAATTCTAAAAAAAATACAAAATAAATTCATTAGATAAATGACTTAGTTTCTTGATTGCAATAGATTTTTCCAGAATTAAGATAAAAATTAAAACTCAATAGAATTCCAATATAATTCCCCTTTAAAGCTTAATTGAGGCTTAATTTAATTGACTAATAGCAGCTTCACGGTATATTTTAATTGTCTTAATCTTTGATAAATCTTCTACAGTAAATTCTTTTTAGAATACGAAATATATTTTGCATAATTTATATCAATATTAACATTGTATGTTCCCAACATTTCCGAAGCGTTTTTTTTACAACAATTTATAAAACATAAAGTCATAAGTAACGAAGACTATTGAACTTGCCTATTACATAATTAAAATATTCATTTCATTGTATACCAAAATTATAAAAAAAATAGTAATTAATATATGGCACAAATATTATTTTGCTCAGTGATAAAAAATCTTTGTAACGTATATTCTTATAAAATTTTTAGTATTTTATAGAAATAATGTCTGACGTGAAAAATTTGTGTATGTACTATATTGTTTAAAGATTATTAAAAATAAAATGTAAAACAAAAATATGAATAAATAATTTTAATTCAATTGATTTACTTATTGTTTAAAGATTATTAAAAATAAAATGTAAAACAAAAATATGAATAAATAATTTTAATTCAATTGATTTACTTATACTCATAAGAAGTGTTTTGAGAACGTCTATGCATTTCTGCAATGAATCTTTCCTTATTGAAATATGATCTTCGTCCAAGTTCCATGAACAGCGATTTACGTGGAAGCTCAGAATGTACATAATTTTTTGGTTCATTATTACATTTTTTTATCTCTTCTAAAGTTTTTAGACTTTTCATTAAAACTGGATGCCTATAAAATAATAAATTAAAAACAAAAAAAAAAAAATTTGCAAATTAACCCCGAGTTAAATTGGATGTTAAAGCATCCTAACTTTTTATTACTATACTATTGTTAATGTTTTTATTACCCCGTTTTCCATCAAAAATTAAAAAACGGACTACATGTTTCTATTAAATCTCCGTCCGTCCGTCCGCGACTAAAATGCTTGTAACAAATGAATCACAAAAACGATTTTTTTTCTTTAAATTCCAAAACATGCATAATCTCGATCACTTTCATCTCGATTTTAATTTGGGATTCTAACATTTCGGGTTTGGGCGTTACAGGCTCTCGAGCAACCAAGAGAATAAATAATTTTCATATAAAATTTTTATAAATTTTAAATTTTATAAAAGTTTAAAATAAAATCTGATTAAAATAAGTATTCGGGTAGTACAGCGCAAGGTTTAGGGTCTGGATTCCGATTAAAATTGTTATATTTGTGCAAATTCTCTCCAAATACATATCCCTACAAAAACATCAAAATCTATCAGCGAGCAAATATGTACATACAAAAATAAAATCGTACTTTTTTTCTTCTAAATATTTATCTGGAACGTCTAAAAGTGAATCCCTTAATTCAAGTGTTTCAACATAATAATTATTCTTTATATAATTATTACGATCTACTAAGAGTTTAAGTTTATATTCTTGTTCCAAACTTAATTCACAATCTCTGTAAATGAGTTTCAATATTGATTTATTTAATTTAACACTGTTGATTAAATTATCCCCAAGAGCTTTTCCAAATGGTAAACATGCTATATTTAAATATTGAAGACATTGATGATATTTAATTATTTTAATTAAAACAATACAACCATTTTCAGTAATCAAAATTCCAGAGCAATCTAACTCTGTTATTTGTTCTGTATTATTTATCATTAATCTTCCCAATTGAACTATTCCATCATCTTCTGTAATATTTCTTGAAATTCCAAAATAACATAAAGTACCAGAAAAATGTTGTATACCATAAGCTAAAGTAGTTATACCCAATGAGCTAAAATGATTTCCCTTCAATTCTAATGACATAAGAGTAGTATTTTGTTTCATTAATTTTGTAAAAGAATATGCACAATCGTTGTCTAAATGGCAAAATGAAAAATCAATAATTTTTATTGGTTTATTTTTTAAACTCTCCACAATACATTCTAATTTCTCCAAGTTCATTTTACTTTTAATTAATTTCAAAACTTTTAAATTTGGCAAAGTTGATATTGCGCTTAAATAAAAATCATAATTGTGTATATGAAAAATTTGGAGTAGGAATAATTTTTCTTTCTTAAATCTAAAGAATTCATATGAATTCTTTTTGTGAAACCGGTTTCAAAATATTATATTATTTTATTTATAATTATTTATATATTTAACTGTGATTACCTTCCCAGTCGCTTAATATCCATAAATGAAAATTGAAAAAATCTTGTATGAAAATTTCTTCCCAAATTTGTGGTTGTGAATTCTAAACATAATTCTGTTAAATTATGAAGTTCACCTAAAACACTTAAATTAATATGATGACAGTCTTCGAAATTATAATTTAAAAGCTTGAAGTCATTTAAATTTGGATCATAATCAAATAAATATTCTTTCAATGGCTTTAATTTATTTAATTTTAATTTATCAATATATGGAGCTAACGCTTTGGACAAAATTCTATTGTCAAAATCACTCCATCCGTCAACATCGTGACCTTCCAAATATTCACGATATTTTTCTGATAATCCTACATTTTTATATATGAATGGTTTTTCATTTTTAGGTTGTAAACGATCTGCTCCAAGAGCTAATTGATCCTTTGTAAATTTTGCAGAATAAACTCTTTCCCAATAAATTTCACTATTTATATTAATTATAACATCAATTGGTAATTCAGTGCTGAGTAAATTGAAAAAATTAATTTTATTATCTTCAGTAAGCTTTTTTTCAATTGTTTTTATATCACCGCTGAAATTATGCGCAATGATTTTCAGAGAAAGATATGATAGTCTTGGCAATGGTATTGCAACTAATTCTATTTTTTCACCAAATAAAGTTCTATTTCTTTCGCTTTGTAAATTTAATGTTTCTGGAGAAGCTTTATAAACTTCATAAGCAGTTCTTAATTTTTTATCATGAACTGGAAATAATAAAAATTCCAGACCTATATATGGATTTATAGAATCTTTCCTGGAAGAACTCATTTTTTTTTCAACAAAAATTAAAATTTAATTTTTCATTTCTATCAAATACATATTATATATTCTATCAAAGTATTGTCTTTATTATATTGTCACCTAACTAAAAATCATTGCCTTTGATTTGATTGTTTAAAAATAATTAAGTTTTTTAGTCATGATGTCGGAAGATCTTTAAATTTAAAAATAAAAAACATTTTATTATTTTATAAAAACTTACAACTTTAAAAATTAAAATTAATCCTTCACTTTAATATATATTATACATTAAATTACAGTTTTTTTTTTTTATTCATATCATATTTTACATAAAGAAACCTACTCAATATGCAATTACAGCCAATTTGGTTTTATTTTTTTATTATCTCACATTTTGAATAAAAAAATTCATACAAACACAAATAATACAGAAATTCGATACTATTAAAAAATAATAGTTATTAGTTATTATGATATAATAATAAAATTTAAGAAAGAAATCGTTTTTTATAAATTCTGAAATTCAAGCTCTTGATTTTAACTACTCAGGTATTATGATAACATAACATTCCAGAAGAATATGCACATAACACTTCAAATTACATAAATGCGAAAAACTTCTATACACATAATCCAAAAGAAAATAATATTATCATTGAATTCCGTTCTGATAAAATAGTATTTAATCAAAGCTTTTACCAAATCACGAGTAATAATGAAGTTACAATAATTTGTACAGGAAATATGAGTGAAAATTTTTTTTATAAATTCGAAGAACGTAAGTTATTTTGTATATCTGTAAGCTTTGAAATAATGTTACAAATCAAATTTCCATTTGCTATGTATACACAAGTAAGTTTGTAAGTATAAAAAATTTGTTTTGCTAACATTAATTAATTGATTTATTTTTTATACAAATACTATAGTCATTATATAAATCACGAATTTACATATTGCCGATTTTCTTCCCATAATCTCCTTATAAGTATAACTGGAAGCTCGGGCAGGCATATTCCAACAACAAATAATACAGGTCCAAATAATAAAATAATTCCGATCCATACAAATATCAATATTCCAATTGATTCCATTATTGCTGTTCGAATCTTATTGAAATCAATTTTGTATATCAATTTTTCCAAGCTCTTCAAAATAAATATTTTTTTTTAATATTAGTTATGTTAAAGCTAATATTAGCGTTGTATTGTATGTGACTTATATTTCTTCTTTTGTAAATTTATTTCAAAATTAAAAACTTAAGCAGGTAACATTAAAACTGATATTATGATTACAATTTTCTGTTTCTAGTAACTTAAGATCGCCACCTGAAATGAGAAAAAAAAAATTACAATATAATTATTTTTAATGTAATGATAATATTTATATGTATTTTTGTAATTGAAAGTTTCATTATATAAATAATTTTAAAAGCGAATCATTACGGAAGATCGTAATTATAATTTTTAGTTAATTAAAATAATAATTTTAATATATATACATATATATAATATATATATGTAAAACATAATAAGAATGGATGGAAAACTTTATATTTTAAATAAAATTACAAAATCGAAACGGTTTAATAATTGCAAGTGAAGAATAATAGAAACAATTAGGTATAGTTATTCAAATATGATTATTGTATATCTTGTAAGCTAAATAACTCAAAGAACGTCAGCTCTTGTATGCTCAAAAATAATTTTTTCCGAACTTTCAATTATTTCAGCAGTAAGGTAACCAAAATTATTATGAGTATTTTAGTTTTTCTTCCATTTGGCATTATTTTAGTAGCTTGTTGATCGAGCTTTCTCTCAAACCGACGACTTAAAATATATAAAAATAGCCATTTCAATTTTAACAAAAAATATTTTATTAAAAGGATAGAATGAAATTTGAATATTGGTTCAAAATGACAATGCTTTTCATATTATCTCTTTTGATTCGAAAAGTTATCTTAAAAAAATGCAAATCTTTATTATAGCTTGGTGTTGAATAATTATAATTTAGTAATTAAAAATCATAATTAAAAAATAGATATTTAAGTAGCGCAGTATCACAATCTATATTTATATAAATATGTAACAAAAATAAAAAGTTTAACGTAATTATAATTTTTTATGTAACAAGGTTACTCACATCTTTTCCGAACATGAACTTAAATCACTTTCAAGAGTATTAGAAATAGAAATCTACTGCTTTTTTATGTAAACATGCATTCAGTCAGACATAAAATTGTTATTTTTTTTTCTATACGTAATTCTATAATTATTCTATGATCAATTATATTAACATACAAACATGTTGACCATCAAATAATAATAAGCAGTTAAAGTTATTACGATAATTGGGTAAAAGTTTTTAATATTATAATGATGTAAATTGTTATATTATGTAACATATAAGTACTTTTGACATTTAACATTTTGGAGCTATGTAAAAGCAATAACCAATTCAACATAAATAAGATCTAAGACAGTGGTACGCAACCCCCTACCCGCGGGTAACATAGTGAAAAATGTTTTTGTGTGGTATCTTACTTAAATATTCCCTCGAAGATGTATTTATAGTTTTGCTTAATGTATTTGATTATATGAAATGTAAGTCGAACGCAAAAAATAAATGAGTTGATATGAAAATTTATTTTGCATACATTTTTTTTATGACATCACAAGCATTGAATTTGAGTTCATTGTTTTTGTTTTGGGACAAATAAAGAAATAAAATAAAACCAAAATAAAATAATTAAACTTGTTTTTAAAAACACAATAATGATGGAAATTTTTTAGTGTCTAATTTACCTGATGATCAAGCAAATATTAAAACTGTGAGAGTTTACAACAATATTTTTATTTGTGATAATTATATATATATTTTTTTTAATTTGACCTGCCGGTAAATAAATTTCAGGCGGTTTGCGATAGTAATGAAATAAACCTCATAACATATTACAATTGAAAGGAATGTTCCTTTAATGGAATGGAAAATTTTTGGGTACTGGTTTTTAGAAAAATAAACGTGTTTTAATATTTTAATTGTAAACTAATTTTAATTTAAACTAATTTTAATTTAGACTAATTGGTAAATCGTAAGCAACGATTTATGCATTTTGGCATTTATGTAGAAAAATATCATATAAAAATATATAGTACCAGTACCATGGATAACAGCTATATTACACATTTTGTATTCAAAACTCTGAATTCTCATGTTTAACTATAAATTCCAGTATCTTTTAGTCCATCCAGATTCGTCACAAATCTATATTCAGTGGAAACAAGTTTATTGAGTGCAATATGAATGGAGTATTCCTAAATTTGACAGACTCGAACTACTAAAGTTTTTTTAGATCAACTTCCTTTTGTGACGAAGTCACACAATAAGGATTGTTTAAAATAAAAGCCCATAAGGATGTTAAATACTGGACACTTGAAATAATTTTTGCCGGCCGATAGATTATAGAAAAAAAAAAGTGTTTAAAATATTATAAACTTACAACACCTCAACTATTAATTTTCAAAAGTGAAAGTTATTCTTCAATGTTCTAAGCTTTATTTTGTTCAATTTAAATTAAAAAAAAAATTCAATCACAACCGATCACAATTAAATTCTTTAAAGAACTAAAATCGATTATCTCAAAAAAAAAATTAAATCAATATATTTTTTTTTTTTTGTTTTTTTTTTTTCAAATTTAATTGAATATTATTTTATCTTAGATTCGCATAATAAAAAAAAATTTTTTTTTTAGATAATTTACAATATTTAATATAAATTTTATTTAGACAAAATAATTCTCTAAGAATAGAACTTGAAGCAAATCGAATCGACATATAAAAAAAAATTATTAAATAAACCTGAAGTATTAAACATCATGATCGTCATTCAAGGTAATCCAGTTTTATCCATATAATGTCATGGTAAAAAAAATGTTTTAAGATGTGTTTACATAATATGTTATCAAACAATTTTATGTTTTTTATCATTCTAGGTTAGAATTAAAAAATGTTTGTATCTATTTATGTATATCTGTATGGCAAATTTTATTATCTACATTCCTTTTTCTAGTTATAAAAGTAAATAATAACAAAGATAAGACTAGTCAAAATTTTAAAAATTCAACTTAATGTTGACTTATCATTGTCTGGTAAGTTAAACATAAAGAATAAAATTATATTATATCCTTTTTTATCTGTGTGCATCGTCCTACACTTTGAATACTGATGTACATAATAAGATAAAATATTACCAGTTAATAAAAAAATAGATGCCAGAAGAATATCTAACTAGAAACCGTTTTTCAAAAAATAAAAAGATACATGCAGTATTTATGAAATGTAAACGAATCTTTAGTACAGAGTTAGCAGAACATTGAAATTGATTAAATTAAGAAAACAGCTAGCACAACCAATTTATCATCATTCTGAGCATTTATATATGTTTGAAATAGTTTTTTCTTTTGTATGAATGACTTTAATTAACAATGACGAATTAAAGTTGCACGTTATAAAAACAATCAAACAAATGTTTAGATCGAACAAAATTAAATCTTCACATATTTTAATTATAGTTGAAGATAAAATGTATGTTCATTATATTTTTTTAAACACATATTTTATATTATAGTAGTTTTGCGACATATATATTAAAAAAAAAAATTAAAATTAATTGATCACTCAGAACGAATTCAAAAATATAATTCGAGATCATTTTTAAGTGGTTGACATTTACATAAAAGTCTAGTTTCCCAACGTAAAAAATATGGCAAAAATCTAATTTAAATTAAATTCATTGAAAAAAATTCTTGGTAATAAAAATAGAACTAATAGAAAACGTTTTTTTTCCAAATTAATAAAATATTTTCATGCCGATATTGATGTAGAAGCTGTGATAAATATGATGGAAACTTTCTGAGTTCGTTATTAATTGTAGTGTATTCGAGTTTTCAATTTATATACTTATTATTTGTTATTTATGTTAAAAATTTATTTATAAATTACAAATGCTTACATTATATAAAAATAGTTATCTGAATCCTTTCTTTTCAAATCTAAACAATTTGTTTGAGAATCTCTTCGATTGCTGTAAGTTTCATCATAAGCGCTGCATGTCGAACTGTTGGAGCCAGTACTGGATACACTATCATTTCGTGGACGATTTGATTTCCAGAATTCATTTGGTTTTGTTTGATAATCTTTTCGATTATTATTATTATTGGTTTTTGTTGAATTAAAGAAGGTCTTAAAATTATCCATAGTTGCAACTCTTATCAAATTCAATAAATAATGTAAGTACGTCAAATATTATATTTATCGCGATTCTGAAATTCAAATAAAAATTAAATTCATTAATATATTATAATAATCATTATTTATTTTTAAAAAAAATAATAATTTGATGATAAAAAAATTATGTGTAACCAATTAAAAATTTATTAACTTTTTTGAAAACAAAATAATAAATTAATTATTGCCGATTCTATTTATATTCAAGAATGACAAAAACAATATTTTTAAATGAACCAAAGCCAAAATATTGAGATATAAGTATATTATGACAATGAAATATAGTATTATAACTTTATGAAATTTATAGTCAGTATAATTATTTTAGAGATTCTCTCAATTATTTAATGTGTGTATTTTAATCAACTCACTTCGATAACGCTTCGATATCATTAATAATTCGGTTATTTTCCAAAACAAAAATTTATAATAAACAAAATTTCCATAAAAACATTGAATATTTATATAAAAATTTCGTTGTTGTTAATTCAATAATAATTTTATTTATTATTTTAAATTTTAGAAGGTCAATGCGTTAGAAATTTTGTCTGAATTTAAATATTATGGTTTTTTTTTGGAAGAATTTTTTATAAACTTTTATAAACAGTTGTAAGACTTTTAGAAATTGAAATGAATAGGCATGAAAATAAAGCCCTGGAAACTGAATTACCAGAAAAATGTCAATTTTATATAAAAAAACATGTACCTATTTTTAGAAGTTTTTTATGACAGTACAATCGGCTTAGTTATAGCATTAACAATCTTTAAATTGAGTTATTTAGGTACTTATTATTAAATGAAAACAAAAATTTAAATTTGTTTATTTTGTTTATAATACAAAACATGCTGATAACAACCCAAAAAAATTGGAATAAATTTATTGAATGAAAAAAGTACCCCCAAAAGTGTTATTATCTTTTTTTAACAAATTTGAACACTACTTGAAATTATATTAATGAAATCATAATAAACCATACACAAACTTTATGAAAAATAAAAATCGTGCAGCTCTAACATGGAAATAAAATATTATATGGTGTATCCTAGTCTAGTCTTTAAGATTTTGGCACTTAGTGGTATGTCTTAGAACCATATTTTGTTCACGTTCTGTGTTTATAAAACTTTAGCACCTATCACGATTTTTATGCGGTTTCGTGAACGTTATTAAAAATTATTTGGCTAAAACGAATAAATTATTCCAGCAGCAAGTGAAAATATATAATGTTCACTTTAACATTATGAATTTATTTATTTATCGTGTTTATTAATAATTCATTATTGGAAAACTTTTTCGGTTTATTGTAATTTTAATCTATAAAATTTTTTTTTTTATTAACATTAAAATAAATGTTAATACGCATAGTTGAGCCGATGTTCTTTCAATATTTTTTTGTTCTGTCCTATTCCAATATAATAATCATATTCTCAATTATTATAGGAAATTCGAGAAAATAATTTATATATTTTCTTTGTGATATTCAAATTAAGATTAATTATAAATTATAATATGAAAAACGAAGAATCTGTAAGCCCAATATGACTGAAAAGTTTACACTTCTTAGTGGTTTCGTAAAATAATATTTTATTCATCAGAAAATATAGCAAATTTAATTTCGCTGTATCAATTTTTTTTTTCCAATTTAATAAAGTTAAGTTCAAATTTGTATGACAACTAATAATATTTGTCTTAAAAATGTTAAATAGAAAAAGTTGTCAAATTGATTGATAATGATAATAAAATGTACTATCAAGTTTAAATTCTACAGATAAATCGTTTGAAAAAAAAATTGTACATAAACATAAAAAAAATAAAATTACTTAGAATAAATATTATTTTTATGCTGATTTTTGTAAATATATATAAATAAAATTTCAATTAAATTGCGAACTTACTATAAAATAATTGATAAGCATTTGATAAGAATCATGTGCCTTCATTGTGAAACTGAATGAGTACACTTACAGAGATAACCAAGTTTAAAGTTCTTAGTCCCACTTGAATGTGAAACCGGAAGATTACTAATATTAAAATTTGAAGTTACATTGACCTACATTATGTTCTATAATAAATGTTATTTATTTAGGACCATTCGAATTTGGATTGTTAACCCATGATGAATAATCACTATCTCCATAAAAAATGAAGCAATATATGTATAGGTAATAATATTAAAAATTTGTTACAAATAATGAATATACCGAAATTAAATTGTTATTAAAGTAAACGTTGTTAAATCAAACAACTATTTATTTTTTTTTTTTTTGAAAAGTAAGTATTTTAAATAAAGCAAAGAAGTATTTATTATTTCGAAAAATAAAAATTGAATTGTGCTAAAAATAAAAAAAAAATTATAAAATCGTGTTTTTGTTCAGATTTTCTGTATCACACTCTACTCTACAACAAAAACATAATTTTATCACATATCAACAATGAAAACCATAACGATCGCATTGCAGAAAGAAGAAAATATCCAACAAAAAATAATTTTTAAAAATTTATTCACAAAATCTTAAATTTATCCCAGACATTTATGTGTGTAAAATGTAAATGAAGATTTTTTTTATATCGAATGTTTAATTTTATATGTTTACTCACCAACACTGGTCTCTTCTATTATTATATGATTATTATTTTGACCACTTTTGACAATAAATTCAGTAAATATAAACAAATGTCGGAAATTTTTGGAAAGATTAAGCAAAAATGTGTATATTTTTAAATTCAAAAATTAATAAAAATAGGAAACGATAAAAAGTTGTTTTATTAAGTTAATCTTGTTTGTTTGTTATTTATTTTTTGTATAGTTTTCTATTTTTAGATATTTAATTATATTATTTTTATATTATACTGGACATCCAAAGTTATAAATGTCATTTAGATTTCAAATTTATTAACATTAATGTTATATTTTTTTTTGCAAAATTTTATCAGTGTATATGCTAATTAAGTTATATATTTTTTTTTTGTTGTTTACAAAATAAAATAAAAAATTATTGAAGAAAATTATATTTTATAAAATAAACGTCTGTTCAGTTCAAGCAATTTTGTCTGAATGATAATTTATTTTTTTTGTTATTATTTTTATTTTATTTTCATTTTGCGCTTTTTACTGTGGAAATATTTATATATAAAACAAAATTTTTACATATCGATTAAATTATAGTGCAGCAGCTTGAACGCTTAGCGAAACTTATATATAAGAGACTATCTGAAATTGAACAAAAAACTTTAGGTTTAGGTGAGGTTTGTGAAAGTCCAAATTAATATATTTATCTCAAAACCATCTGAGAGAGAAACTGACTTTTTTCTGTATGTAGTACTTATACCTAAATCTAAGGTTTTTGTATCTAATTAACTTTGATTTAACTTTTTTTTTTTGATAAGATTTTAGACCTCAGAATTTGAAATTATCAGTAGATAAGTATAATGGAATCTGGATTTATGAGTGTATAGAGATTTATAACGAAAATTTTCATCGACTAAATCAAAATTTAGTATTATACTATTTCGAATGAAATTTATTATTTTATCTTCACATCAAATTTATTATTTTAGCCCGCTCTTATATTGTTATTGAAGTGCATATATGTTTTTTAATTTATATAATAATTGTATTTACTTAAAAACCTAATAGTGTACTGCACAATATATTAAGCTGCTAAAAAAGTTTGGACTTTGAACATTTGATTTATATTTTATTATGCTTTATTATTATTATTAACTTAAATAGTTTCTTAAACTAGTTTTGTAATATTTAGCAAGATATAATGTAGACATACATAAGTACTTACTTTGAGAATTATATACTTGGCTAATAAAATTTTATACATTTTTCAATTATCCACTTGAAAATTAACTTTAACGTTAATCATTTTATTTTTGCATTTCAATATTCCAAACTGGGAATGATCCATAAAAAATTTAAAATTAACAATCAATCAAAATAAATTATAATTATTCGTATATTTATTAAATTTAAATAAAATTGAAAAATATAAACATTTTAGAGTCTTGCATATAATTTCAAATTAAAATGAAATACAAAAGTATCAAGGAATAATTGGCAAAGATTAGTGATCCACCAGCTTTATAGTGGAACTTTGTGAATCCGTAAGTTAATACAACACAGAAATTTTATCATGCTTTTTTAATCAGTCATGCTAATAAGTACAAAAATATTAAATAAAATTTCAATTAGATCATAAGTCATATTAAAATTTATTTATTATCATATAATTTACATGTTTCCTTAATATTAAGCAAATATTACTTTAAAAATATTACAGATTTAAAAAAAAAAATATTAATTGAAATATGTAGAGAATATTTATTACATATGTAAATGGAAAAGTTGAAAAATCTTCTATTGATTTTTGTTTTTGTAATAAGATAAAACTTAAAAATATAGCTAATGTGAGTATATCATAATTTTTATGATAATTATTATGAATGTATTAGTTTTATTAAACCATAAAATAATTACAACTTTTAAATATTACATTTTTTTTTTATATTAATTTTGTTTTAATTAATCTATTATTTTTCTTTTATTTTTTATGTTATTTATGGCCTTAAAATCTTTGGGTAAACAAACCGTGAACAATATTGTACCAATCCGCACCTTTCATCATTATGTGGTTATTATTTCTTGCTGTTGTTGTTGAATTTATTCGGAAGTCATTTTGATTTCTTAGATTAGATTATAAAATTAATTTCAAATAAAACGAGAAATTTATGCTTACATTATATGTAGAGACACAAACTTTTGCAGAGAATTGTATTTTAAATTTTATAATATACAAACAAATATTTTTATAAAAATTTGTACGTGGGGGTAGGTATGTACACTTGAATTATAGAATATTTAAGAAACTTTTTAAGTCTCTATTGGGTCATAATTCGGTTACTGAACCAAACATATTTAAGTGTTTTAAATCTCATGGCAAATTTTAGGAAAAAAAAATTCTATTGATTGTAAATATAGACCTGGATGGATATAAAAAAAAAATTGTGAGCAACCTTATTTTGCTCATAAATGATTTTAAGATTAATTTTAAAAATTTTTTCCAACAAAAATATTTATTTTCATTCAAATGCTGCAAAATTGAAGAAAATTAAAATTTAAAAGTTATAAAATTTATTTGATTTGCCTACTTTCCGGCTTTTGACCTTTAATCTTAACGCAATAAACAAAAGAAGAAAAAAACAGGGTTGCATTCGGCCATTCTATGGATGACTGTTATTTAATTTTTGACATTTCCATGAAAATTTGTTTGGTTTATTTTATTATTATATATATTTCTTATTGTTTTTTCAATTGAATGTCCACAAAAACTCTGGGAATGATAAAGTGATTTTTCATTAATTTTAAAACTATAAAATTAAATAATAAGAGAAAATCTTAAAAAATTGTAAAATATCTACCCGAAGTTAAATATCAAAAAAATTAAAAATGAGTTCGGGAATGCTGTATGGCGGAGATGAAATTGGTGCTTTAGTTATTGATCCAGGGCATCATTCCATTCGAGTTGGTTACGCTCAAGAAGTAAATTTGTTTTTATTTTTAATTAAAAAAAAATTAAAAATATCGTGAGAATTTTAAATTTTAATTTTTATTTTTAGGATACACCAAAAGCTGAAATTCCTTCAGTAGTCGGAGTTGGACCAGAAGATCCTGATACATCCCAAGATTTAGAAACAAAATCTGACAACAATATAACACAGAATAGTAAATTGTTGATTTTTTTTTATTTTAAAACAAAATTTCGAAATAATTTCATAGGTACCTATTAAGTTCTAAATTTTTTTGGAAAATGTAACATAACCTCATTATGTTGCCGGGTGCAACCGGTATTCTTATGCTTATAGAGATTACAAAAAGGCTAGAAGTTACTATAGGTATCCTAGTAGGTAATATCATATTTCCACTAAGATGTAGGTAATGCAATACGAAACTAGGTAATGTCCTTCTATTTTCTTTGGTAATATCTTGAAATAAAGGTGTGCCATTTCTTGCATTCGTTGGAATTAATTAATTACTTTAAATTTCTTTATAGGTATACCTAGATGTTAACTTTTTGAATGTCAGTTTCAAAAAAACAAAAAATCAATCGTCTAATACTTTTTTCAGTAATTAAAAGCTGACTCAAATATATGTTTTAAATTCATTTAATTTTTTTCAGATTCTGGGCGAAAATACTATGTGGACACAACTTTCGTTAATGTTCCACGCACAAATATGGAAATCCAAACATACATGAAAGATGGTATGATTGATAATTGGGAATTATTTGAAAAAGTTTTGGACTACACTTACGCTAAGGTTATACAATCAGAATCTGAATATCATCCAGTTTTATTTTCTGAAGCTTCATGGAACGTCCGTAACAATCGGGAAAAATTAACTGAGCTAATGTTTGAAAAATATAATGTTCCAGCTTTTTTTCTTGTAAAAAATGCAGTTCTAGCTGCATTTGCGAGTGGTCGTGCTACAGCATTAGTAGTTGATAGTGGTGCAACACACACAAGCTCTGTACCAGTACACGAAGGTTATGTCCTTCAACAGGCTGTTGTCAAGTCACCTTTAGGTGGTGATTATTTATCAATGCAATGCAAGCAATATTTGGAAGGTCAAGGAGTTGATTTGAGTCCAGCTTATAAAATTGCATCGAAAGAACTTGGTAAAGAGCGTGAAAACCCTAAATTCACTTTGAGAAAAATGCCTGAAAGTTTAACGCAGTCATGGCAAAACTATATGCTTAAAGGGTTACTTCAAGATTTTCAAATGAGCGTGTTGCAAGTTCTTGAAAGTCCATTTGATGATAGATCTGCTTCCCAAATACCTACAACGCCATATGAATTTCCAACAGGTTATCATCAAGATTTTGGACCAGAAAGATTCAAATTAGCAGAAAGTTTGTTCGATCATACAATGTTAGGTGCAGGTCAATTAGCGTCAACCAGCGTGGGTATGTGTGATGCAGATGTACGAATGTCTTTATTTGGTTCAGTTGTAATAACAGGTACTATTTTTTTAATGCACAAAAAATTCTTTTTTAATGGTATTATTTTTTTTAGGCGGAAATACATTGCTTCAGGGATTTCCTGAACGATTGAATCGTGACTTACAACATCGTGCGCCATCAAATACCAGACTTAAAATGATCTCAGCTAACGGAAGTGTTGAAAGACGATTTGGTGCTTGGATTGGAGGTTCTATATTAGCGAGTATTGGCACGTTTCAGCAAATGTGGATATCATCACAAGAATACGAAGAGTCTGGAAAGGGTCAAGTTGAGAGGAAATGTCCATAAGCTAATAACATTAGAGATTTTTAAGGTTAAATTTTCAATACAATTTTAGATTAAAGAACTAAAATAATTTTTAAGTAACTTACTTTCAATTTACATGTAACATACAATAATGCAAAAATAAAATTAAATTCCATTTTTTGTAAGAATACTTTTAATTCGTTTATATATATATTTATAAAGATATTAGTATCTATTTCATTTTGTCATCATTTTGAATTTGGCAGCATTATGCTATCGTTGACCAATTTCTATAGTGAAATGTTGAAAATATTATAAACAAAGTATTAATAAAAGAACTATTTCAAATTTTCCTTAAACTACTGTAGATTTATTTCAAATTATTTTAAAGATAGCTAGATTGTTTCAATTAGAATATTAGAGGCCAGAGAGCATACTTTTTTGCTATTTAGTTAAAATAAATAGCGCATAGTGAAATAACTATTTTTTAAAAATATTTACCTTCAAATGATCTATTTCATCATTCCAATCATTTTTTGCAATATTTTCAACCGCTCCAATTAAAATTTGTTTAACTTTGGATACATTTTGTGCGAAAATTTTTAAAACTTCATTAGCCTGCACACTTTCGCAGTCTTCGCGCCAGCAATCGTAATCAGTAGCTATACATATAGAGGCATACAGAAGACCAGCTTCTTTTGCCAAAATTACTTCTGGACAAGTTGTCATCCCAATTATGTCTCCACCTAAAAATTAATTTGCAGTTCAGTATATGATTCTTCAAAATAAAAAAAAAAAACAGTTTTTCTCTTTACCCCATTGTCGATACATCAAACTTTCTGATCGCGATGAGAATCTAGGACCTTCAATGCAAATTAATGTACCCTTCATATGTACTTCAAGTCCTAAATTTTTAGCTGCTTCTACTAATATTTTTCTTGTATTTTCTGAAAATGCAGGATACATTGGCAAATGACAAACACCTTCAGGTGATTTCGGTGCTCCATCATAAAAAGTTTGTTGTCTTTTTGTAGTTCTATCAATAAAATCGTGTGGACAAACCAAATCACCTGGTTTTATTTTTTCCTGTAATGAGCCAGTTGCATTGGATACAATTAAATGGGTACATCCAATCTGTTTTAAAGCAAAAATATTTGCTCTATAATTGACATTGGACGGATTAACATCATGTTTTCGACCATGTCTTGCTAAAAGTGCACATTTTACACCCTTAATAGTGCCCTCAATAATATTATCGGATGGCTTTCCAAAAGGTGTTTCGACAGTGATTTCATTACGATTTTCTACAAAAAAAAAAAACAAATCAAAAAATAATTAAACTCTTGAGCTTAATATGGATGAATTGAAAGTAAACTACCTATCCAAATACAACTCTAAATCCCTAAGTACGATGAGGAGCTTACCTAAAATATCAGGATCATCTAATCCACTGCCGCCAATTATTCCAATTTTTATTGTCATTTTAGAATTTTTGGTTTTTCGATTAAAAACTTATAAGAAACGTTATCAAAAAATTTATATTTTGAAACAGAAACTTGGTTATCTTTATCTCGACCGGTATCTAATTTAAAATCAACAATTTTATATTTATTATAATTCTTATTTTTTTATAAATTCTATATAAAATTGAGCTTTTTTTACTTTTTGCTTTTGAGGTATGGAAATTGAATATGGATTAACACCAAGAATTTAAATTTCCCTCCATATTTCCCCATTTCCATTCAACATCACTCAACATGAAAGTAAAGTCTACTCTGCAATGCAATTATAAAGTAGGTAGGCATTTTAATGACTGCATGTTTACACTTATAGGCTTTCCAAAGTCAGAATTTTATTCATGAATTAAATCAGGTTATCCCTCAATTGAAAATTGCTGTTCACACCATGATTTTTTTTAACCCGGGTTAATTTTGTTGTTTTTTTATTTTTATTTTTTTCTTAATTTTCTAAATAAAATTTAGTGAATAAAATTTAATCAAAAATAATTAAAAAATTCTATAAAAAAATTCTATAAGTGAATTAATTAATTTAAAATTAAAATTCGAAAAATAAAAATTACAAAAAAAAAAAAATTATTTTATTTTTAAGGTTTTTTTTAGCCATTTTGTTTTTTCTTTTTTTAATTATTCAAACGTACATGCCCAACCGATAATTTTTTGACGTAATCATAACATATCAGGACTTATTCATTTAATTTATCAGGTGAATCTGATTTAACTCACATTTAACTCAACTTTAAAACAACTAAATTTTTTGTATGATAAACCTCCTTTAACTCAACAACTATTCATAAACATTTGCGAAACCTTATTTAAACCGGAAGTTTGGAAAGGCTATTATGCAAGAAATCGATAAGAGAATTACATGCAGAAATAAAAAGCAATTTTAAATAAAATTTATTTGTCTTAAATCTTGATTTTATAATCTCCGATCTGACATGTTTCCTCCATCCATTAATTCAATTTGTGTGCCTATAATCTCGGTCTTCTTAGTGAAAGTAATGGAAGCATCTAAAACTTAATTTACGTAAATCTCCGCTTCAATATTTCACTGAAATTATAGCGTTAAAAGTTTTCAATTTAAGTAATTCTAAATTTAGTAATTTTAACTTTTACAAAACTATCAGAAAAATAAGTTTTTTATACGAAAAGTTGATTTTAATTCTATTTGGTACTCTACAAACAGTGTTAAAATTAAAAAAATATTCAATTGTTCTGCGACATGGCAACCCTTTATATTAAGGTAAAATTCTAAAAATGGCATCAGTCGAAATGAAATTTAAAGTTAGAAGAGTACAGAAAGATAATAAAAGTGAAGTAAGAAATATAAATTAAATTTAAATTTTTTTTGTTAATTAATCAAAACAAAAGTAAATAAAAAAATTTAATAAAAAAAAATAAGAAAATTAAAAAAGAAATAAACAAGGCAGAACGCAGAAGAGAAAGAAGATTTCGAAGTCCATTTAAGGAATTTCTTAACATTCCTAAAATCTTACCCAAAAAAATAAAACTACAAAAACAATGACACCAGGTCAACAACCAATTGAAATAAATCAAATTACTGGATATTTTACATTTTTGCAATCGGTAAATATACATATACCTGCTATACCTACACTCACCTACCTAATAAAATTAAAAAATATTTTTTCCAAAATTTCACATGCCTAAATTTATATTTAAAATTCTTCGTATACCTACGTAGATAGCACGGATTATAGGCTTTTTTTATACCTATTTATTAAATTGCATGAGTTTTCTACTTTGCTTTGGTTGCATTGGAGTATGAGATCTAACAAGATCACAGAAGTAATATGAATGCGTATTGATTATGAAAATTATAAAATTTGATGTCAATATTCGCCCCTTGACCACTTTACTACAAATTCTTTAATATTATATCGCGTTGATATTATTTTTATTTTTAGATTGATTGGACAGATCCATGGTTAATTGGTTTAATTATATTACATTTGGCCACAACGACCACCGCACTTTTAACTAGGAATCAAACAAATTTTCAAATATTTCTATTTTTAATATTATGTAAGATTTTTAATTTTTTTGTGTTAAGTAAATTTTTTTCTTGACAATGTTGCGCCCTTACCCACAATATTTTTTTTTCTGAGTAAATCTTAATTGAAATTATTTTAATAAACATTCATTGATCTACTAATAGGTATATTTTTTAACCTACCCTAGTTCCATACCAATAAAATCACAATACTCCTAGACATCTCGAGATTGTAGAGTTGATGTACCTACCTACCTAACTTTAAAATTTCTCACAAATTTTTTTTTAATAGTTTCAAAAATAGTATAAATGTATTCTTTTTTTTTAAATTTTAGTTTTAAAAATAATAGTTTAAAATGATAATATAAAAATTGTTTGAAATTACTAATTTTACTTTAGGCATAAAAATTTAATAATGCTCACAAGATTTCGATTTTATATAAATTTTTTATTCATTTTAGTATTAATGGCATATTGTTCCGAAAGTATAAATGAATATGCAGCCCAAAATTGGCGATCTTTTTCAAGGCAACAGTACTTTGATTCAAATGGTTTATTTATTTCCACAGTTTTTTCAATTCCACTTTTATTAAATTGTATGTTATTGATTGGTGCATGGCTTTATAGTTCAACACAAGTTATGGCTAAATTAAAAACAGCTCAATTAAAAGAAAAATTGAGAAAAGAAAAATTAAAATCAAAGTCTGATTAATCGAACTTTATTTAAAAATGGAAATATTGAAATACTTATAATAAAAATTATTAAAACAATAATAAAAAATATTTAAAAATATATGTTATGTATGTAATTTACTTAAGTCAAAACGGTAATAATGTTGTTAAAAAAAAAGGATAGTTTTTTAATAATTTGTCGAAATATTTTGTTTATTATAACTTTTAAATTTTAAGGGGCATTTGTAAATCTTAATATGTATATTCATGACATAATTTGTTTCATTGAAATAAATAAATTCTTTATTAATGCTTGCCGTAATTTACATTATAGCTTAAGTGTACTAAAATTTTGGTATAATAAAAATTGAGTTAGTTAAAATTTGTGAATGTTATTTCGTGTATAAAAAATTCAAGGGAAATAAATTACTAACATTGACAGAAAATTACAAACGTTGAAAACAAAAAAAAAAATTGTATATGCTTTTTTTGAAATGAAAAAATATATAAATTTGTCAGAATGAACTGAATATCGATAAACTGGTAATTTGAAAAAAAGTGGGGGTTTTTTTTTACCAAATTCCAAATTCCTCTTTTTCATTCTTTTTATTTCCTTTTTTTACCTAATCAGTTTTCGAGAAAAAGAAAACTATTCTTCTTCTTCTTAACTCTTAAGATTTCACATCTACACGTCAAAGAACGGTTTTTTTCTTGTATAGTTTTATATAATAATTTTGTTACTTTTATTTTTTATTAATTAGCATGTGTAATAAAAATTTGATGATTGTAAAAATGAAATTGCCTATTTATTGAATTTTTGTTTATAGGATGCAGTAAAAATTTGTTTAATATTCAATTTTATAATATGTTAATATTATTAGACAAACTCAGTCATTCATTCCATAAGTATAACAGTGCAACGAAAACTATTCCATTTACAATTCATAAACTATTAGGTCCAACTACATAAGTTATTCTATTTTAACTCGAATATAAAGGAGAATAGGACCGACTTATTGATTTTAACTATCATAATTCACAATAACCCTCAAACAATTTTTTTTTAATAAATTACCTCAAGAATGTCCAACAATTCATGATAGGACTTCAATATATGCTGTATACATTTATATTGTTTTATTTATACTAAATAGTTTAATATTTGTTGATCTATAAACCAGACTGTGCAAAATAAAACATTAGAATAAATATTTTACTTAAATTTTATTTCAATATTTTTTTTATGCATTATGCATCAATGTTTATAATTTTAAATACTTTAAGTTTCTAATAGGTATATTTTAAAAGATATAAATATAATAATTAAATACTTATTATTATAGAAAAATAAAATTGTGAGATTACTTTCTCAATGTATGAAATCGTTTTCCTTTGACCTTTTTATAGTTCGGGGAAAAAATATTTTTTTTAATTATTTTTCGGATGAATTTTTTATTGCATAAAGTAATTTGGATGATCTGAATCTTTTTCGAAGCGTTTTGCTTCCTCTTGCATGCTTTCTTTGATTTTTTGAATAGCAGCCGAATCGCTTTGATAATTTTCTCCTACAAAGCTATAATCGCCCATTCCACTACCAGAATCATCGCGTGGAGTGTGAGAACCATCATTTGCTGGTGAATTTTTCATATCATCCAAACTATCCCCATTAAGTACTGATCCCATTGCATTTGAGCTCATAGGTCCCATTGGAAAATCTTGACCCATGTGACCGGGATTTGGTAAATCCTGTGGTGACGTCATCATAGGACCTGGTGGTCTACCATAAATTCCTGGTGACGAAGAAGAATAATTCATTGGACTTGATGTGTTTGGCCATTGTGGTCTTACACCAGGCATTCCCATACCTGGCGGTATTCCGGGTGGAACTAAACTGCTGTTTGGTGGCGGACCACGCATTGCAGGTCCATAATTTGGACCCATTCCCATCATTCCAGGTCCACGCATGCGCATTCCTATACTCGGTGGAACTGCTTGCCATGGTACATCACCAGCTTCATTTTGACGAGCCGAATCAAGATTTCCGGGCATCATATGTTGACCTGGTGGTCCATTAAAATCTCCACTCATACCTTGTGACATTCTAACATTTGGTCTTGGAGGTCCTGGATAACGCATAAACGGATGACCACCCATACCATTACCATAGCCAGCTGAACCAACTAGTCCATAATCATGGGATGCTTTTGCTTCCAAAGAATAATCGCATTGATCTCGTCTTTCGGGTGCTGCACAATATAAATCCCAAAAAACAGACCACCAAGTATGTAAGAACCCAGGTGGTTCACCCAATGTAATATTTTTTTCCCATCTGATTTCTGAAAGAAATGTTTGTGCAGCTTTTGGTGCACCAATGTGCAATAAATATTCGTAAACATAGATGGCAAGTCTATAAATAAAAAAATTTCAAAATAATAAATATCACTATCTACCTAATATCAGAAGACAAAATCGAAAAGTATTAATCGTTAATCATAAATATAATCACAAGAGCGCCACGTCAGTCTAGGTATAATTCTTATATACCTATTATTAGATTTAGAAATATTTAAGCAAATATAATTTAAAAGTATAATTTGAAGAGCTTAAGTAAGCCAAAAAATTAAAAAAAAAAATTAATTTACTTATCTAATGTTAAAGGAACTAAACCAACCGTATTTTTACAAGAAATCTGAAATAGGTACCTACCTATACAGTTCAACTCAAACATCGGATGGGCTCACCTGTCATTCAACTTTCTTTTTGAATGCCAAGCGCTCAACAGTTCTACTGACTAAACGAACAAAACTAATTGAAAATGTCATTCCTTCCATAGGTATTTTACATTGGAACTGAACTGGAGTCTCTCGGCCTAGGCTAAAATTTTAGATGAGGCAGGCCAGGCCTTCCGATTTTTATTTTTTCGATTTTGTTTCGATTTTTATTTTGACATAATCGAAGCAAGGTCATAAATGAAATAAGAAAGAATTTTTTTTTGGTTCTCAAATGGCCCTTAGAAAAAAAAAACAACAAATTCTTCAATCAAAAAAGAATTAGTGAAGACTGAAGAAAAAAAACTAATGAAAAAAAAAAGTGAAAGAAAAATTTTTTTTTTACTTTTCTCTGGCTTGTGCATCTGATGGAACTTGTGAATTTTTGGATTTTCCAGACATTTCCTCAATTTTGAAATAATTTTTAAGATTTAAATAGTTTTTTCTTAAATTAAAATAATAATTAATTAAAATTTTGAATCTTTTTTTTTTTTAGATTTATTTTTTTTTATAATTTTTAATAAAATAAAAAGAGAATGAAAAAAATAATTAAACCGTGCTAATCGTCGTACGTGTTGCTTTGTGGTTTTGAAGTATGAAAATGCAGCATAGTTTTATTTTCTTTTCCCTTGAAGCAAATTTTCGGACAAAATCAGTGGGATCAGCTGAATTTTGTGAAATTTCTTATTAACATTAGACTTGTTTTGTTTTTTTGTAAATTTTATATTCAAATTACAATAAATACACAATTTCTTCTCTAGTTAATTAAAACTTAACTTCAAATAAACGATTTTGCTTAAATACAATTTAAAATAAGAAAATGTTAGCTCTTATGATTAAATTGTTTTTTGTGGTAAAGTTTCTTGAGTTTCTGGGAGGTGCTGTAGTATCGCAGCACCTGTGCACAAGCCGAAATATAAAATTAACTGCATACCATTAATTTGATTTTTAGTTTACACGTACAAAATTTGTGCAAACTTTTGTGCGACAACTTTTTCACACATATTTTTATTATCTGGCAAATCTTGTGGTGTTGTTGGAAAAGCCACAAATCCACAAAAAGGAGGTGGTGATGTTGTGTCGTCGTTATCGTTATAATAAATTTATTTTTTTGACAATATAGTTTTCGTCGGTGCGAATTTTTTTGTTAAAATTGACTTTTTTTTGTTTTTTAAGTTATTTTAAAGCCGAAAATAATAATTGAATTGAAATTGAAAAAGGATATTGTGTTTTTTTTTTAGATATAAATAATAATTACAAAATTAAATTTAAAAAAAAAAATTATAATAAGAATTTTTTTGATATCGAAACTCCCCGAATGTTAAATTATTTTATTAAAGAAATTAATTTAAATTTAAGAAGAAGAAGAAGAAGCAATAATGGAGTCAATAGAATCGACAGAAGACCAGCAAGATTTACAATTATTATTACAAACATTCGCAAAATATTCATACGAAGCTGGAAATATTAATGAAAACGTGAGTTTCTATTTATTGTTTGAAAAAAAAATAAATAAATTTTAATTAAAAAAAATAAAGAAAAATAATTGTAATCTGAGCAAAATAAAATAATAAATAAATAAATCGGAATAATTGGAAATAATAATACCTAATAATTTTTTTTCTTCAACGTGTGGCGCTATGCAATTAAAAAATTAAAAGGCTAGGTGTATATATGTACCTATATTTGTATAAAGCTCTGTAGCGGTTTCTAAAAAAAAATAAAAATAAAATAGGAATAATGTTCTTTTGTATTATTTTTCTTGTCATTTGGTTTGGCGGTCAAATAAACAAAACATTTTGATATCGTTTCCAAAGAAAATTAAATAATAACAATCTTACCGTTAATAAAAATTGAAATTATTTAATGACATTTTTTAATTTTATATAAAACCTGAAAATCTCATTACCCCGTATGACTTTCAGGTTTTGCAGCAAGACACATAGAATTGAAACACCCGCCCACCTAATGCTCTAACGTGCGAGATCCACTAGCTGAAATTCAGTCTGCATAAGCTGCTTTTTCGTGTTTTACACTGATTTTTACACAACATTGAAAAAAGACCTTCGACAGGCTGAATTTTTCAGCTAGTGTATCTATCGCACATAAGAAAACTACTGAAACTATTGAAGTTATGCATTTGTGAAGTTGACATAATTTGATTACATAACTTGAAGTGACCCTGCAATTCTCTATTACCTCAGAATATCTAGGTCAGGGTACTTAAGCGTGATTATTTAACTAAATTTGGTTTTGATTAATCTTTAATTTTATGTATTTTCTTTAATATGAAAATTTGCGCCAAATTTTTACAAAATTGATTATTTAGGTATCAAATTTTTTATTTTTTCATTTGAGACAATATGATTCGAATCAATAGGTGTCTATACTCAGTACCTACTGCTGAGAATCGGAAAAGCAACTATTAACATTTAACAATCTTAACTTTTTTTCAATTATTTTGAAATATTTTTTTCGCAGAAAAGTATCTGAAATAATATATTGTGCCCATATCTGTATTATCGTTATCAATGAATTTATAACAAGTAATCAAAAAATATTTATTGATAAATTTCAATGTCATGTAACTTAATTTTTCCCCAATTTTTTTTTGGCCTTTAAAACTTTTTTTTCCTCTCAAATCTTACTCTCTAGCGTTCATAATTTTGGCTTCATTACTTAATATGAGTAATGTTAAAATTATGAAGGTTAAGAAACTGAAATTTGTGTTTACTTTTGTAAAAAAAAAAAAAAATACATAATTTTTTATGTAATAAAAAAATAATTTTCTGTTTTTCATTAATCAATTTTTGTGTGTAATAATACGCCGAACAGCAGCAGCAGATCAATAGAAACACACAATAAAAAAAAAAAAATTGTTTGTTACATGTGCGGAATTCTGTTTTGTTTTCCAATTTTTTTGCATTCGGGAAATACTTATGCAAAAAAAAAAAAAAAAAAATGTTTTGTTATGATTCTATTTTTAGATTTTTATATTTCTTCTTTCAATTTCTTCTTCTTTTTTTTTTTTTTTGATTTTTCATTTAGCTTTTTTGTTTACTTTATTTATTTATTATTATTATTATTTTTTTTAATGTTAGTTTTTATGTCGTCGTGGACAAACTTTTCTTCTCTCTGTTTTTTTTTTTTTTTGCATATTTTCGTTTCGTTAAGAAAACATTTTTATTTTTTTTTTCACGGCAATGAAAAATGTGAAAACGAGTGGGTTAAGAGAGACGAAATTTATTACGTTTTATGCAAAAAGATACTTATTAAAAACAATTTTTTTTTTTTTTTTAAATGTTTTTGTTGTTTTGTAAAATAATAATAATAACTAAATAAAAATAATAAAACAAAAAAAGAAAAAAAAAGAAAAATAAATCAATTGGAATGTGAAGAGTTTGCGTTTTATTCGAATTGGTGTTTAATGTAAATACAAGTTCCATTGCTGGTGTGCAGTAAAAATGATATTGTAAACATTTTAGTTAGATGAACGATATATTAATGATCATAATTTTGCAATATTAATAACATAATAACATTAGAATATTTTTTGATAGTCCACTATGAAAATATTTCCTTCTTTTGGCATAAACTAGAATTTCTTCACCCAAGACATTATTTAAAAATAAATTGCCAATGTTTGTGTTCTGAATTAGAAAAATTAGTTGTCTGCACCTGCAAACACAAATCTAATCAGCGGTCGAGGTTTGGAATTAAGATAACAGAAGAAAAAAACAAATTCTTTTTATAATCAAATAATTTGAACAGTTTTCAAGTGAGCAGCTAGTGGTCTAAAAAAAAAAAAATGATATGAAAATAAATATTAAAATATTTAATAATATTTACTAATAGTATTTTTATCTTAATATTATATAAATTAATGCGTCTAAAAAAAAAAAAAATTACATCAACACGCAATATTCTAAATAAAAAGTTGAATGAATTGAAGGAAACAAAAAAAATATATATGTAGGTACAAAATAAAAACACAAATTATAGTTTTTTCTGTTTTTTTTTTTTTTTCTGAAATATTTGTAAACAAAAACATATATTTTAAACTAAAAATAAATGAAATCAAAAGTTCTTCGTTGCGTAAATTATAATTTTTTTTTTTTTTACCTAAATTTCACTATCACTGTTTTACTTATTTTTTTTGTTTTAATTTTATAATTTTGATTAATGTTCTAAAAATACATAATTTTTTTTTTGTTTTCAACTTCCCCACAGTAGGTCAAGATAATATTTGGTTTACTTTTTACTTGTTTATATATATTTGTTATCATTTATTCAAAAATCCATAGAAGTTCTTGTTGAGAAAAATAAGATGGAACCAAGAAATGTACAAAATTATGTTATTTTCGTATATTTTTTTTCTAAAATATTAATAATTTCTCAATCTCTATAGTAGTCTGTTATCAAATAAAATCAACAAAAACTTTTTTTATAAAGATGCAAAGCGCGCAATTTATAAATATTTTTTTTTACAAGAAAACACTTTTCAACTTCTCTTTGTGAATAATTAAATAACAGAGCTTCCGATATTGATAATTTTTGCGCTTATAAAATTAATGACGTCTCGCATTAAATCAATAATAAATTAAACTTTGAATTTTGCGATAATAATTTAAATAAAGATGATAATGTATAAATGAAATTAAAAATTTAATGGATTAAGCATTTTCAGGGTAGGTATTAAAAATAATTTTCAATAAGTAACTCAGAAATGGATAATTTAATTCGGCTTAAGTGTGAATTTTATCTTATTTTATTCGCCTGTTAATTTTTTGATTGATAAAATTTTAATCTTGATATTTAAAATAAGATAATTTAGGTAGATTATCTATTGTTTTGCTTAAAAAGCGTCTAGTCTGCAAATTCATATAAAAAGTCATTATTAAAATAATCGATTTAAATTTAATTTATTATTATTATTTTTTATTTGCACAATTTCAGGGTTAAAAGAGTCAAGTAAACCTACGCAGAGGGATAATATCAATAAAATTTCCAATTTTAATATGCATTTTAAATCAATTTTACTGATAGTGTATTTTATTGTGCTTATTTTTAAATAATAAAATATATTTAAATTTTAAGAATAATAAATTAATAACTGATATGAAATTGCAATTTAAATACATTTAAAGTTCATTGAATAAGCTTTTTGGTCATCATCACACTTGAATTTGTTCAAAAGTTAAAAATTGCTATCAATTGATTTTAGCGATTTGAATTTTAAAAGGATAGGTAATTAATTTTAATTATCAGTTTCGAAATTTTTATTGTGATCTAGAAGAGTGGTACAAGGTCAATTGTTTTCTGGTTATCTGATTAAGAATTAATTTCTGCTTAATTACTTATAAATTATAATATACTTATATATTTTTTTTTTTTTTTCAGGATAATATAATTTCAGATAGGTGCGAACATCTTTTTAAATTAGATTATAATTTAATTGTATTAGATAATCAAAATGGATGCTTAAGTCCAAGTTATCCAGCAAAAATATTAATTCCCGAATATGAAAAGCGTTATAGCTTTGGATTAAGTGATAGAATGTTTATGTTAGCAGAATCTACTAATTCAAATGGTAACAATATATTAGGAGCAAATGGTGTTCATTATGATTTTAGTGAAACACCGACAACATCAACAGCCCATACTCCAACAAATTCATTTCCACAATCATCATCGATACAATCAGAAAATAATGACGGTGCTTACGATCCAAGTAAAGTACGAGAAATAATAACGATGGCTAGATACGCTAGATGTCGACAAAGATTTACAGTGCCAGTTATTTTATTTAGAGGTATTTTAATAATTATTTAAATAATAATATGAAAACCTTTTATTCAATCAATTTAATTATTTTTAAATGATTATTATTTTTTTTTTTTTTAGGAAAATTCATTTGTCGATCAGCTACGATTTCAGTGTCACCTGAAACATATGGTCGTAAGATAGCTGATTTAGCTTATGATTGTATTAGCGGTAGACCACAAAACAATCAAACTAATTCATCTGATGATGATAATGATTCAATCGATGACAACACTTTAGCAGACGGTGCGGGAGGTACAAATAATATTGAAGCATCTCAATTTTCATATACTGAAGTTATTAAAAGTGATGTACAATTAATGAATGTTTTAAATGTTAAGACAATTGTTGATTTAATGGTTGAATTAAAAAAAGTCAAATATTGTATAACGTAAGTGTTAAAAATTTATTACTAATATTCTGGTGGGAAATTGATCTTTCAAAATTTTCCATGTTGAATTTATCAATTACCATTTAGAAAAGATTATTTTATTAAATATATCTTTTCATTTTTGAATTTTTACTTTGATACCTTGCAATCATTAATATTCTGTAAAAATGTCGTAACTCTTTATATTATTAATGATAAAAAATCGATTTGGCAATAAATTTATAATTCAATATAAAAATAATATAATTTATTATATAACAATGTACAACTACGAGATCTTGATTTTATATACCTACAAAATAATTTACCTTTTTATTTTAGTGTTTCATCATCAGAAAAAGCCGATACAGAAAATCATTATAAAAATTTTGATATCCTATCACTTCCGTATCCTGGCTGTGAATTTTTTAAAGAATATCGTTCACATGATTATTTCGCACATGGTTTACAATATAACTGGAGTCAAAGTTTCATAGATGCAAGTTTGTCCATACCGAAAAATAAACCAATATATGATATTGGTGTGGATTGGTCAGATTATCGAAAATGGGATTTAGTTCAAATAACACAACATTATTTAAAATTAATTTTAAAATATATTAAAGAAGAAAATTTTGGCTTACTTATTCATTGTATAAGTGGTTGGGATCGAACACCATTATTTATATCATTAGTACGCTTATCAATTTGGGCTGATGGTTTAATACATCAATCATTGACACCTTCTCAAATACTTTATTTTACAACAGCTTATGATTGGTACCTATTTGGACATCAATTACCAGATCGATTGAAGCGTGGTGAAGATATAATGTTGTTTTGTTTTGATATGTTAAAATATATAGCGTCTGAAGATTACAGTATATCAGAATATAGGTACGTAACAAAAAATATTGCTCTATAAATCGCATGAATAATTTTCATTACAATTACAAGAGAAATTTGAAATTCTTATTGTTGAAGAAAATTATTTTATAAGTGTTAGAAACAAATATTTGAAAAATTTAATTAATATTCTCATATCTTTCTAAAAATTAATAAAATAAATAAATTGTAAAAGCACAATAATTGAGAATTTAAATTTACGGTTGTTTTACAACTAATTTCAGGAAACGAACTAAAACAACTAGCAGTAGTGGAAGCAGTAGTATTATTGTTTTAAAGTCTGATTATTGTGAAGAAGATTCCTTTAAAGAGTAAATATTGTCCAAATTAGTTTTATTTTCATCTCAAACATTGCTTTTTTTATATCGGCGGATTCATTACTGTTTAACTTGTTTTATTTTTTTAATGCTTTATTTAATTTTAATTTTTTAACCTACATTGTTTCTATTTTGTTTTTAATTTATTTATTTTAGGATTTTGGTCATTATAATAAATTTTTCTTTTTATTATAATATGTACCCCAATGTTGCATTTTCAATGAAGCTATGATTATTTTATTATTTTATAAGTTACCAATACATTTATATTTTTTCGTTCATGTAATTTTTGTTAAGATTTTGAATTAATATTCGTTATGATTATGCAGAGAGAATTCAATAAAGAAAGAACTAAAAACAGTTTAACTACATCGAAGCGTTTTATTGGTTAATAAGAAAAGTAAATTTATTGACATAAGACGAAAATAAACATGGTCCTTCGGCACGGATATATAATAAAAAAGATTTATTGAATTATTAAAAATTAATAAATTAATTAAATAAATAATCGTGTAAAATCAAAAATATTCCTAAAAAGAAAAAAACGATTAAGGGAATAGTTGTTTGAGTCAACGAGCTGTAACAAGCGCACAAAGAAAATAAAACAAATTACAAAAAATTAAGCAACGGCGATAATCGTATTTCACAAATTGAATTTCACAAGAAATTAATTTCATAACAGAATGAACACTCAAACTAAGAAGGTTTTGCAAAACAAACGAGGTTATGTTAAAACAAAACTAAATAAAATTGAAAAAAGAATTAACGAGTTAATAATTCCAACAGAAGACAACAAATTTATTGAATTTCTAAGCAATGTTGAAGTTGAAATTAAAAACATCGAGAAATGTAAGAACGACTTCGAAGATCATCAACAAAAATTGCTTGAAATTATTGAAGAAGAAGAATTAGAGGCAGAAGCGAATCAATTTGAAGAATTTGATGAAAAATGTACAATGCTATTGGTGAAATTATTAACAATGAAGGAAACATTCAACGTAGAGAAGAAAGTTTATCGAAAAGATTCACAAAATAGAGACGATAATGGCAATGCAAGTTCATTAGAAAGATTAACTGAAGAATTAATAAAAAATCAACAACAATCGGAAAAAAATATTCAAGAAATGCTGAAGATTTGGGCGACTAATGAAGAAGCAAGTGGAGGAACCAATTTTAATTTAAAGCTACCAACATTAAATCTTCCAGTTTTTGATGGTAAAATTGAAAATTGGCATTCATTTTATGATCAATTTAAAACGTCAATTCATGAAAAAACTAAAATAAAAACTATTGATAAATTTCAATATTTGAAAGCATCTCTACAAGGTGAAGCTAAAAGTTTATTGGAATCGATTGAAATAACCGAAGCTAATTATGAAACTGCATGGAAAATTTTGTTTGATCGTTATGATAATAAAATTTTGCATATGAAACGACACATTCAAGCTTTATTTGAAATTAAAAGTGTATCCAGACAAAATGCTTCCGAATTGAGAGTTTTAATACAGGAATTTAATAAACATTTAGGTATTTTGAAAAATTCTAATTTGCCAACTGAACAATGGGATGATTTGATTGTTTACATGATTTCATCAAAGCTAGATACTAAAACTCGAATAGAATGGGAAAAGTCAACAAAAGCTGATACCTTACCAACATTAGAACAATTGAAACAATTTCTTAGTAAAACTTGTTTAATTTTAGAGTCAATAGTTACAACCAATCAATCAACAAATCAACAAAAAGGTAAAAATCAACAGAGATGTTTATCTACAACAATTGCTAATAATATTAAATGTCCAATGTGCACCTTTGATCATTATTTACAAAATTGTGACCAATTTTCTAAGTTAACACCTTCTGATAAGCTCCACAAGGTAAGAGAATTAAAAGTTTGTTATAATTGTTTCAATCCTAAGCACATGGTAAAAGGCTGTAAAGCTAAATCCTGTAAATTATGTAATAAGCGACATCATACTTCAATTCATAATGCTCTACAGAAATCTGATGAAAATAGAAGGACATCATCAAATTCCAAATCTTCAAGTGATGATTCTAATTTCAATGAATCAACAAGAGAACAAGAAGCAAATGAAACGTCTGCAAATAGTTCAACCACTAATAGAGATAGTTTTAATAATCAAGCAAAAGTTTTGTTATCAACAGCAGAGGTTTTCATTTTGAACAAAGATAAAGAATGGATGTTATGCAAAGCGTTATTAGACTCAGCTTCACAATCTAATTTTATTACTGAAAGTTTGAGTAAGAAATTAAAGTTAGATTTCTATCCAGTTAATATTACAGCAAGAGGTTTAAATCAATTAGAGTCACAGATTAAATGCAATGTGAAAACTTCGATCAAATCAAAATACAACAACTTTTCAAAAGATTTAGAATTTTTAGTCACACCATCAATAACAACTAAATTGCCGACTACATTCATTAATATTGATGGTTGGAATTTGAAATCTGATTTACATTTGGCCGACTCAAATTTTAATATTCCAAAACCTGTGGACATTTTAATTGGTGCTCAGTTGTTTTTCAAATTAATCCAAAATGGTAAAATAGTATTAGATAGTGGTGCAATTCTGCAAAAATCTCAATTTGGGTGGATAACTGCCGGAATGGTCGAAAACAAATCCCAGGTATTTTCTACAAATGTTTTAAATATTTCAATCAGTTCAATAGATAAGCAAATTGAAAAATTTTGGTCTGTTGAGGAAATTCAAGAAGGAAAATTATTATCAAAATCGGAAGAACAATGTTTACAGCATTTTAAATCTACATTTTATAGAAATGAAGAAGGTAGATTTGTCGTTTCACTTCCATTTAAATCTGACAAGGTAGACATAGAAGATTCATACAAAGAAGCATTGAAAAGATTTTATTCATTGGAGCAACGATTTAAAAGAAATCCTGAATTTGGTAAATTGTATCAACAAAATATTAATGAATATTTAATTTTAGATCAGATGGAAGAAGTTCCACAAAATGAAATAAATAATTCCAATGCATTTTATATGCCTCATCATTCCGTAGAAAAAAAAGATAGTCTGACAACTCAAATGCGTCCAGTTTTTAACGCATCATTTTGTCCAAAAGGCGGAAATTCTTTAAATGATAATTTATTAGTAGGTCCGCAAGTGCAACAAGACTTGATATCAATTATTTTACGCTTTCGTACTCATGCTTTTGCAATTAACGCAGATATACGTAAGATGTATAGACAAATTATAATGAACAAAAAAGATGTTGATTATCAAAGAATATTATGGCGAAACAATTTGTGTGAAGCTGTTAAAATTTATAGATTGCTGACCGTGACATTTGGTGTAGCATCTTCGTCATTTTTAGCCACACAATGTATAAAAGAATTAGCTATCGAAAATCGTCAACAGTTTCCAAACGAAAGTGAAATTATTGAGGATGATTTTTATATGGATGATTTGTGTACTGGAGCATCAACAATAGAGGAATCTAAAAAAATAGTTGAGAATATAAATAATATTTTACAATCAGCTGGTTTTATATTGCAAAAATGGAATTCTAATTGTTCAGAAGTTCTAGAAGATATACCAATAGAATTAAGAAATGAATCATTAAAGAAGGAAATGTTTATGGAACATGATACTAAGACTCTAGGATTGCTCTGGGATGCAAATTCAGATACTTTTTCATTGAAAGTAAAAGATTTTAATAATGATAATATAACTAAACGAAATATTCTTTCAGAAGCTTCACAATTGTTCGACCCAATTGGCTTAGTTAGTCCAGTGATAATTGTTCCGAAAATAATCATGCAAAAAATGTGGAAATTAAAATTAAGTTGGGATGAAATTGTGCCAGATAGTGTTAAAAAAGATTGGATTTATTTCAGAGACAGTTTGCCATTATTAAAGTCATTAAGAATACCACGTTACATTTCTTTGGTCGGTACCATCAAAAGTTTAGAAATACATGGGTTTTGCGATGCAAGCGAATTAGCATATGGTGCTTGTATATATCTAAAAACCATCAACGATTCAAATGAAGTTTGCGTTCAATTAATAGCTTCCAAATCAAGAGTGGCTCCAATTAAGGAATTAACAATTCCAAGATTAGAATTATGTGGGGCCTTCCTTTTATCAAAGTTATTGATAAAGGTAACAACATCCTTAAAAATGGAAATCAACTCAACACACTTGTGGACTGATTCAAATATTGTTATTGGATGGCTGAATTCTACAAATTGTCAATGGAAAGTATTTGTATCGAATAGAATTAATGAAATTTTGAAAACAACCAATGCTGACATGTGGCATCACGTTAAATCTGAACACAACCCAGCGGACTTCATATCTCGTGGTTTGATGCCCAAAAATATTATCAACAATGATTTGTGGTGGTATGGTCCGTCGTGGTTAAAACGAAATGAAAATTATTCCACAAACAATAAATATGAATGGAATTGTGAATTACCGGAATTGAGAAGGATGGAAGTTTGTATGGTTCATTCAGCAATTGATAAAAATGATGTATCAAATGAAGAAAGGGAATTTGAATTGATTACATATTATTCATCTTTTTCAAAATTAGTAACTGCAACTGCATGGTTAATGAGGTATGTTAATTTTCTTTCCAAAAAACCTTTTTTAAAATCACAAAATATAACAGCAGCTGAATATCAGAAATCTATATCCCAATTGGTAAAAATTACTCAAAAATATCATTATAAGAAAGAATATCAACAACTTAACAGAAACGAAAATGTTGCTTACAACAGTAAACTTTTACAATTAAACCCTTTTATCGATGATGAAGGAGCTATTAGAGTAGGGGGACGTTTAAAACATTCTAAAGCGGATTTTAATGTTAAACATCCATATGTCATACCTTCTAAAACATTGGCTGAATTAATAATGAATTTTGAACACCGAAAACATCTTCATTGCGGCCCACAATTATTATTGGCGATAGTAAGACAAAATTTTTGGCCCATTAATGGAAAAAATTTAGCGAAAAAGACTGTAAGAAATTGCGTTAAATGTTTAAGAGCAAATCCGCAACCATTACATCAACTTATGGGTAACTTGCCATCCGTACGAAGTGAACCCACCAAACCTTTTCAAAATGTTGGCGTAGACTATTGTGGTCCTTTTTATATAAGATACAGTTTAAAAAGAAAGGAATTATCTACAAAGGCTTATGTTTGTGTTTTCATATGTCTATCAAGCAAGGCCATACATTTAGAAGTTACTAGCGATATGTCAACCCAGGGTTTTATTAATGCATTAAAAAGATTCATATCTCGACGAGGAAAATGTTCAAACATTTACTCTGATAACGGAAGTAATTTCAAAGGAGCCAATCATGAACTTCAAGAACTAGGACAACTTTTATCCAATCAAAAATTCCAGCATAAATTACAATCTGGTTTCAACAGTGATAATATAACATGGCATTTTAATCCCGTTTATTCTCCTCATATGGGTGGGATATATGAAAGTGCTGTAAAATTGATGAAATATCATCTAAAAAGATGTGTTGGAGATACCAATTTAACCTTTGAGGAATTAGTCACCGTGATGACTCAAATTGAATTGTGTGTTAATTCTAGACCAATAACACCTTTATCGGAAGATCCAAATGATTATCAGGCTTTAACACCAGGTCACGCTTTAATTGGTTCTCCAATGAATGCAATAGCAGAACCAGATATTACAAACTTGAATAAACGTCGTTTGGATAGAAACGAATTTATAACACAAATCCATCAAAATTTCTGGAATCGGTGGTCGGTTGAGTATTTGAATACTTTACAGACAAGAAATAAATGGAGAACAGCTAAAGAAAACGTCAAGGCGGGAGACATGGTTATTGTAAAAAATTTTAAAATGCCTATGTCTAAATGGAAATTGGGTAGAATCAATGAAGTATTTGCAGGAAGTGATGGACTTATACGAACTGTAAATGTGAAGATGATGGATGACAATGGAAAAATTATATTATCCAGTAATTTGGCCATTACTAATTTATGTGTCTTACCAGTTAAAGCGTAATACGCTTTAAGGCCTGGAGAATGTTGCATTTTCAATGAAGCTATGATTATTTTATTATTTTATAAGTTACCAATACATTTATATTTTTTCGTTCATGTAATTTTTGTTAAGATTTTGAATTAATATTCGTTATGATTATGCAGAGAGAATTCAATAAAGAAAGAACTAAAAACAGTTTAACTACATCGAAGCGTTTTATTGGTTAATAAGAAAAGTAAATTTATTGACATAAGACGAAAATAAACACCCAATGTACATGCATAAAGCAGTGGTCGCTTATTAAAAAATTTCTTGAATTGTCATTCTTGAATCGTCTGATTTTAGTTTATTTAATCTATATGTTATTTTAACTACGAAGAATGTAAAAATGCTAACTATTTTCATTACGAAAGAAAAAATTTACTAGATTAAATTTTTTTTTTATTTATTTAATTTTTTATTTATTTCTTTTTTATCATTATTATAAAAAAAAAGTATATCAACAATGTTGTATACAAATAATAAATATATTGACGGCATTTTCAAAAGATGTGTTAAGAATTGAAGTCTTATCAACCACTATTTCTACAATTTTCAAATTTCATTAGCTAATAAGAAAAAATAGAAAAAAGGCATTTATCTAACATTTGAGAGGAACTTAATGGAATACAACGGTCTTTTTCTTTAGAATAAAAATTCGATTCGAATTATTTTATATTAATTTGGATTCCTTTTTGTTAGAGACTGCGGTAATAGTAATGATCAAGAAAATAGTAATGATAGTTTTTCTTCTAATTGTGATATGTCAACAGAACATCCTAATTCGTCAAGCAATACAACTAGTCGATCACCAAATCCGAAAAGGTATACTTTCAATGAATATATTTTTAAAAATATAATCAATTAAATACATGATTATTTTTTTGTTTGCTTTAGGTCTAAGTCTAGTCCTATATCAGTACCCAGAAAGCGACAAGAATCAACTTCATCTAATGCTAGTTGGCATATGGTTACAAATTCTGGATCTATAGATTCAAATCATCCTAATCAAGATTTATCAAATAGCGCTTCAAATTTAAAAAGACCACCATCATTGTAAGCATTATTTATATATATCTTAATTTAATTAGCATTCATTTCAAATTTATAGTTATTTACATAAGAATCAATAAAAGGTCAGAAAGTTATTTCTTAATGGAAACTAAAACAAAAAATATGGCATAATATTAAAATAAAACCAAATATTAATTTGTATTGAATCCTTGATGTGTTTGTATTTCGCTTTTTTGAAATTGAACATAAAATAATATACATAAATTTGTAATCAACATTTTGTAAATTTTTATAAATAAATGTACATCTATATAGAATCCAAGAAACAATCCAAGTAACACAAAGAAAAATGATAGTCAAATTATTTTTATTTCTTTTAGTTGTGAATACTTTTAAAAACTGTTTCTATTTTTTTTAGGCGACAACAAAAATTAAACGCTGTAAGAGAAACATTTAGAAAAGTTTATGGTAAAGCAATCGGTTATCAATTTCAAGATGGTAGTAGCCATAGCAGCACGTTATATTCTATTCTAAAGCCTATATCGTAATTATAAAGACTAAAATAGTTGGAAGAAATTGAGATGAAAATAAAAGCCTATGCAAAAAACAAATTTCAAGTAAATGGAAAATGAATCCTTCCTGACTATAAACATTTAATTCCAATCGCGAAAAAAATAAACTTTTAGCCGTACGTGCCCCTTTTTCCTCGTTAAATTAATCAATACATTTTTTTATTACAATCTTTTTTCTATTCAATAAAAGAAAGATAACAAAATTCAGCACATACATATTCTTACCAAAAAAAATAAAATGTTCTTCATTTTTTAATTTATTATTCAGATGTTTAGACACAGATATTTAAACTATCGTCATATTTTCATTTATTTTTACTTTCCATGATTTGTGCTAAACTTTTAAATTTTTATCCACTAATCAAATAGATTTCATAAAATGAGTAAAACTCAACTAAGAGGTTCCTTATATTGAAATTCAATGAAAAAAATATAATGTGCTAGAAAAACACGTCGCATTAATTTAAAATATAAATTTTTTTATTTTTATATTGAAAAATTAAAATGTTACTTATGAATTATAAGAGGATAACATGTTGATAACTTCATAATCTTGTTATTTTTTTATTAAAAATATTTGTTATTCAAAAAAAAAAAATCTTGGTTTACATACAAAAAAAAAAAACATATATGCTAGTTTTATTCATGAATTTAACGTATGACACTGCCATTATTATTTTTTTGTAGCGCCTGGAAAATTGTCTTATAAACATAAAATGAAGCAAAGATTTTTGTATGATTATTAACTACCTGTAGAAATTCCAATTTCATAATATTTTATTAGTAATAATTTTTTCTGTAAATTCTTTTACATTTGAACAAAAATATATTAATTTAAAATTTTCAAATACAATTTATCCTATTAAATTTGGATTTGAAAAATGATTTTGTATCTTTGTTTTTTTTTTTTGTATAGTAAGCCAAAGCTATTAAAATAACATTATGTTGTACTCAAAATTTGAATGTAATTAATGTTGTTTTGTTTTTTCTTTTTTTTAATTAATTTATAAATTTATGTATTTTACAATGCAAATTTAGAATTATTTGATGAACAATGATTTAATGTAAAATCCATGCAGTTGGTACCTATTTAAATTTTTCATTTTGTTGAAAAATAATATCTATCAAATAGTCCATACCTTTATTTGCCTAAAAAAGTTGAAAATTGTATAATTGTTAGCGAAGTAATTAAAAAAAAAAAAAAAAATTACGAAAATCTAACAAAATAAATTATTGTGAAAAAATGAAAAATATATATAAAATTTAAATTAATATTGTTTTGTATAATTTCAAACAAATTTTTATTTTAATAATTAGGCAAAATATTAATGACGACTATTAGAGAAGATCATTTTAACAATTTATTGGTTTATAACTTTTTAAATTCATAAATTTATTTTTAAAGAAAATTGCATTGAAAAAGTTGTATTTTTTTTTTTAATTTGTGTACATTTTCTTTTTAACTTTCTAAGATGAAAACTTATTTTATTATGAAACGAAATAAATGACGATATTATTAATATAATCTAATAATGATTATTGGTTTTTTTTTTTAACTATATACTCTGCCCTGTATTATAATGAAGAACTCAAAAAGGATTTAATTATTCTGCTTATAAGAATGATTTTAGATAATTAGAAATAATGTGAAGCGTTTCTTTACAGATTATTCGTTTGAAAAATAATTTTCACTAAGAACTTGATTTTTTATATATTAAGGATAGTTTTTATTGAAAAACTGTTTTAACCCAGTTTGATTTTTCTTGTTTCTTTTATAAAAGATTTTTTTTTTTAATACAAAACGTTTTAATAATAATTTTATAATTTTGCTTCAACATAATTTATAAATGATGCTCTTTATTTTAAATTAAAAAGTTTTGATTGATCCTATAATTTAAAAAAAAAAAATTTACTAGATGTCGCCACATGGGTACAGGAATAAATTTAATTGAACATATATTTTGTAAACATAACAAGAAGAGTGGTTTGCTAAAAACAAGTAAATTATAATTTGTTTTATTTTTATTAATTTTGTTTTTATTAATACAAAAAAATAAATTAATATGGAGAACAATCAAAATGAAATTTCTCTGGGAAGTTCTAAAATTTTAACTGATGATGAAAAATCCAAGCTAGAAAACCAAAATTCAAGGCTAGGTAATTTAATTGTTTGAAATTTTTACCAAAAACTAGAAAATAAAAAAACAATTTCAAACAAACCTATTTTACAATTACACTAACTGATAGAATTAATAGGATTTTACTGAGATCCTTTTACTATTTTTTAGTGACAGAATTTAAAAGGAAACAATTGGAACAAACTCAACGAAAGCATTGGGACTTATTTTATAAAAGAAATGAAAACAGATTTTTTAAGGCAAGTATGGAATAAATTTTGTTTTACTACATTTCAGAAGAACAAGTTTTGAACTTAGATCGTTAATTTTTTCTTTAAAAGTCAAGAATTGTTCCATTTTGAATGGTTTATATGTTGACAGATTTCTGGGCTGCGTAAAACGATTCTCTACATAAATTCTTAATCGAAACAGGTTACCTAATTTTAATATTAAGAAGTTTTAATTCTAAGAATAAGAAATATAAAGAACTTATAACAAATTATGTGGACATTCGGTTTTTGTTTAAGATTTTAAACATCAAACATTTTTAAATTATTTTAGGATCGTCGATGGACAACTAGAGAGTTTGAAGAACTTCTATCAAAATCAAATTGTAATAAAAAATTAATTCTCGAAATTGGTTGTGGTGTTGGGAATTTCATTTTCCCACTGATTGAAGAAAATTATAATGATTTTTTTTATTACGCTTGTGATTTTTCACCAAGAGCAATTGATTTAGTTAAAGCAAATCCTTTGTATGACGAGAATCGTATCAAAGTTTTTCAGTGCGACATAACAACGGAATCTATATTTGAAAATGTAATTAAAATTATTTATGAACAAAATTATTAATAGAAATTAATTTTTTTTTCTAATGATTTTTAGATCGAAACAAATTCAATTGATATAATTACGATGATTTTTATTTTATCGGCAATCCAACCCGATAAATTTTTAAAGGTGATACAAACTGTTAATAAATTGTTACAACCTGGAGGCATTTTGCTATTTCGTGATTATGGTTTATACGACATGGCTCAGATTAGATTTAAGCCAGGGCATAAGATTTCAGATAATTTTTATATGAGACAAGATGGTACAACAACTTATTTTTTTAGTGATTCTGAAATCAATTCTTTATTTATGGAAAATGGTTTTGAAATTGTAAATAATTCTTACATTTATAATAGAAGAACAGTGAATAAAAAAGAAGGAATCGATATACCTAGAATATTTCTTCAAGGGAAATTTAGGAAAAAGGATTCTATTGAATAATTTTATTGTTATTATTATAGGTTTATACCTTTAATTATTTAAAGAAAATGTAAATCAAAAAAAAAAATTGTTAATAAATAATATGTTTATAATACGAGTATATTTATAAATTAAAAAAGTTATATTTGCATATCAACTCCATTTAGGTATTTGTGATGTTTTTTATTTATCCCTACCAATATTTTCTTAAAGTATAAATTTGTAGAAATAAATAGAATCTTCACTCAATGTACCTTGGATCCATCATACCTTGGATCCATCATCATCAAGTTATATAAATTTTTTTACGAGGAATTAATTAAATCCTGAATTTCCAATACTCTTCGGGGAGCGGTGAAGGCTATTACCATTTAGCATTTTTATACAATTGCATGGTAGGTTCACTTAGAACAAAATTAATTTCAGTTTTCTTAATGTATTTCACCTTTCAACCACATGCGGCGCTCTTGTTTGTTTACGTTTTGTTTAATTGTCAACCCAGCCGGCTGAGCTTTTTTTCTTATTTATTATTTTTTTGTGAAATAAAAGCGTTTGGACGTGAAGGTGATTTATTTTGAGAAAAAATTAATTTGGATTTTATTTAAAAAAATTATAAACTGGATTTTTTAAAATAATTTTAATTGAAGTTAAATTTTGAACTTATTTTAGAAAACAGACTAAATTATTATAAAAGTAATAGAAGATATTATTTAATAATTATTGCAATAAAATTAATAGAATTTTAAGTGGAAATGTTAGAACACAATGTGATATGAATTATATAATATATTTCAGAAAACATTTTATAAAAACTAAAAAAATTAAGAAAATAAAAAATTTGCTATAAAAATAAATTTATCTTTTATTCATAAACTTCTTTTTTTTCTGCAAATTTGAATTTTAATAATTTTATTTAAAATATTAGAAATAAACTACCACCTACAAAAATTTTGTTTTTTTAGTTCACCTTCCCTCCACAAATCCACCAGGCGCTGTAGTAGATCTTTTGAGTGGGCCATCTATTACTATATCTTATCTATGAAATAAACTACCACCTACAAAAATTTTGTTTTTTTAGTTCACCTTCCCTCCACAAATCCACCAGGCGCTGTAGTAGATCTTTTGAGTGGGCCATCTATTACTATATCTTATCTATGTACAATTGATAATTTAGAATTAGCAGAAAGAGTAGCGACATCTATTGCATTTTATATAAGTGATTTGCTGGGATAAAAATAAATTTTTATTTTCTTCTATTCACTTGTACTTCTATGATATTAAAAACAAAAGTATACTAAAATCACTAAAATGTCAATCATATTGTGACGCAGCAGTTCGTTGATTCGTGGACAATATTTACATTAAATTTTACAAAAAAATTAAATTTTATTAATTTTTTTTTCAGAGAGAAATAAAACCTAAGTATTTTGTCAAGAAACAAAAAATGAAAGTAAATATTTTAATTTTTTTTTTTTTGGTTTATATTTTTTTGTGTACAAATTTTGATGATTCTCTTTTTGTAGGAATCAGATATTCCGATTGACATTCACACTGGAAAATTACAAGAATGGTTAATTTCGAGAAGAATATGTGTAAAAAATATTCAACCATACATTAAAGATATTCGAAATAAGATTCAGAATGCACTTCAAGACATGCCAGCAAATGATGAATTGATTAAACTATTGACTGGAACACGTATGTTTGTCTAACCTATACTATTTCAGAGATTTTTTAACTTATTTGTATACCTATAGGTAACCTTCCTTCCTGTAAATTGTAACAAATTCAAGATTGATAATAATAGTGTCATGTAATAGTCATATACGTAGTTACGTTGACACTAGGTACCTACCTACTTCTTTTTATTTTATGGTTACGACAAGATAGGTACCTATATTAAGTTAGGCTTATCAGGGTATTCTCTAAATAATAAATGTTTCCATTAATAGAAGACAGAAGAGTTCTTCTGAAGATTTTGATTCATTATCGCCCAAAAACTCCAATCATTATTTATCTTCCATCGTAGTTGGGCTTCTGACAAAATATAATTTTTATAATTAATGGCTTTTGTTTCATTAATTGCTGCAATTAAAATAATATTTGTTTTTTGTTTTAGATATAAATTATTTTTATTGCAAAAAAATTATCGAAATTTTGAAACAAACCGAAAAAGATACGAAAAGTGTATTCGGAACATATGGTAGTCAGCGAATGAAGGATTGGCAAGAAATTATTAAATTATATGAACGTGAAAATATATATTTAGGTGAAGCTGCACAAATTTTTGTACGCAATTTAACATACGAAATTCCAAGTTTGAAAAAACAAATTGTTCGTTTTGAACAACAAAGTGATGACTCAAAAAAGAAAATACAAGATTTGAATAAATCTGAGCATACTTTAATGAATGAACATTTTGTTTTATGCCAACAACTTGGCATAAAAGGTGAAAATTTGAAATCGGAATTAACTGAACGATTGAAAGAGCTTCCCAGTATTTATTCTGAATCTATTAAAGATATTGGTAAAATGAAAGAATCTATTAATTTGTATTGTGAATTTTCGAAAAATTTAAATTGCCTTCCAATTTTGCAACATTTAATTGAATTTGGGAATACAACTGTTTATCAGTACATACATAAGGAAGCTCCAATCACAATTGATGCAAACCCAATTGAACTGAATATAGCTAATGAAATTGTAGAAAAATCTAGTGACGGTGAAATTGATTTTGGTGAAATTGATTTTGGAGCAACTACAAATGAATCATCACCAGATTTAAATTCAACTGAAATTATTGATTTTGGTGAATTTAGTACTGAAAAAGGGTAAAACAATTATTATTTTATAAATTATAAATTCGTGATCATTAAAGAAATTTTATTTTTTAAAATTTATTTAATTAAAAAAAAGTAAATTCGCTGAAAATTGGTTAAAAGTTATTGTGGGTGATTTTTTTTTAAGTTTTGTGTTTTCATTATGAAATATAGCATTATTATTTTAAGCGATTTTTCTTACGAAAAATTTACAAACAAAATTATATTAGGCCTTTTTTCATTACTTTGTTTTGGCCATTTTGCATAAAACCTAATAATTTTTAATTGGAAATTTTTCATTTTTATTCGCTGTATCTGAAAATTAAAATAATTTAATAATAATTAATATATATAAATTACAGTGATAATATTGATTGGGGAATTGAAATGGAAGCTGGTTCACCATCTAAAGCAGTTGAAGTTGATTTTGATCTTCCTTTAGAAGAATACGGAATAATTGTAGAAGGTGTTGGTATGGATGGCGGAATCGCCAAAGGTGAGCAAGCATTGACAGTGTTGGATTCACCAAATTATCGTGAGAAATTCATTGATGAATTATTTGAATTGGATTCGTTTTTGAGATTAAGGAACTATGAACTTAATCAAATGGATACAAATAATTTAATGTTTTCTTTGATGGGTAATTTGTCCACTCATGATGCTAAAAGCATAGGAAAAATGATGAAAACCATTGATGACATTTTAATTAAAGTGCAGAGTGAACAAACTCAGCATTTATTTCAATTAAAACATTCGCCGAAATATGCAGATTTACTAGCAGGAAAATTAAAACAGAAATTAATTGCTGTAGACAAAATCAAACTAACAAAAGAAATTTTAAAAAATAAATCGGTCGAATTGATAAACGAAGCGGAAAACACAAAACCAATTCTAAATGATTTGATTGAAAAAACAAAAATGTTGCAGCAACAAATCGAAAGCGATATATCGAAACGTTATAAAAATCGAATCGTTAGCTTAATAGGAGGTGTAAATACTCTCTAACAATTATATTGTTAAAATAAAAATAATGTTTATAAATAAAATTGAATATTGATGTAAATAAATGCATTTTAGAAAAGTTTATATGATTAATTGTATTTCATAGACTTTCAGCTTGTCAGAACGACATCATTTTCTATTTTAGGCTTTCTCGCTTATCGAAAAACATTCGCATACATTTTTTAATATTTTTTTCTTTGAGTTTTATATGCTGGGGAGCTATCATAGAGCTTTCAGTATTTCTTTACCTGATTTTTGTTTCAGAAATCACATCTGTTTACACAAAAAAATACCGGTGGAAAATAAGGTATGTTTTCCAGTAAAATATTAAATGCTCGTCCTAATTCGAGTTCACAAAATTGTTCGGATAATAATTCAAAAAATAATTATGAAAATAATTTAAATTTCACAAACATTAGTTATTTTTAATAATTTATTACATTTTTGGTTCAAAATCGTTCTTTATCATTCTTTTCTCTCTATGTAAAACTAAAATAAATTCATTCTATTTGAAAAGTCCTTAAAAGCCTGCGTACAAGTTGTAATAACAATTTTTTTTTTTTTTTCATATTTTCATTTTCAAAAAAAAAAGGATATGATAGTGAAATACTTTTTTTTTTTAAATGAATATTACAACATTTTCAAGACAGATAGAATTTAAAAAAAAAACTGAAATCAGTCGTTTGGAAAACTTTATCGTTATTAGACGTTAAAAACATAATTATAATATCAAATACTAAAAACTACTAAATATAAAAAAAGTGATATTTTATATTTAAAAAAGAAAACTATTAACTTATTTTGCAAAAAATATTTTTAGAATATTTTATTTTTAACAAAAAAAAAATATATAAATGTAACCATTTATATTTATAATTTATATTTTTATGTTTATATTTATAATTTATTACATGTTTCTGTGAACATAAATAATTTGAATATTAGAGTTAAGTGAAAAGTGAAATAAAAACTCTATTTTTAAAAGAAAATTCTATTATGTAAAAAAAAAACAAATTGATATTTTGAAAATATTTTTTAATTTATTTGGTAATTTTTGTTTCAACTAAAATGGTTTTTTCTATCAGTGGTATATTTAATACATTGTTATATAGTATTTTTAATTTCGAAACAATATAATTAATTAGATTACATTAGAAAATTTTAATTCTAGTGTTGCTCGTTAATAATAAATTTCTAGGGAAATCGCTCGTATTTAAGAATTGAATGTTTAATATATGTGACATATTTCTGATTATTTGTGAATCAATTGCTTAGTATTCCCTCTTGTAGGTAGCACAAACCTGGATTAAAATATAATTTTTTAATTCCAAAATAAAATTTAATCCATACTTTATTACCCAAGCGAAATTTATTTTATAAATAATTTTCCATTAGTTTTCACAATAATTAAATGAATAAATAACTTTAAAATGGATCTAAAAAGAATATATTATAAATTGATTTTTTATTAAAAGCTAATTGCTTATTTAATGAGATTATGACTCTTTAATTATAAAATGATAAAGATTTTCTAAAAATATTCCGTCAACAATAAATTGACTCAAATTGTGATGAAAATTTCATCAGAGGTTCATATTCATAGATTCAGAAAAAAAATGTTTGTTTTAATCCTTTTAATAGCATTCAAAAATTAAAAAAAAATCATAAAAATTATATTTTCTAAATATTCCTTAATAAGAAACAGCAATTTACAATTTTAAAAACATTCAGTTTTAACTTTTTTACCATCAACTCTGTGTTTTTCTTTCAGTGAAAATATGGTCAGTGAACTCTCTTATTTTTTGCATGTTTGTATAATCAGATACTTCCTGGTTGTTTTTGCATTTATTTTGCATTCATAAATATTTGAAAAAAAATTTCAATGGTCAAATAAATTCAACAATCAACAGTAACTAGTAATCAGTATTATAGTACTAAAACTGTAGAACTATATAAAAAGAATGAATGAAAAAAAAAAAAATTCGTTTACAAAATTTCTGTATTTTATATTTTAATGTTGGTTGATGTTGGTCATTAACTTTCTTATTTTTATTTTCTTATAAAAAATTGTGCTAAACTAATCTTTTTTTAAATGGTTTTTTAAGCAGATACCTACTATGCTTATTTGAAAATTCATATTTCACTTTCAAGAGCGAAGATTTACTATCAATATATATTAAATTATTAACGTTTTCTATCGAATAATAAAGGTATGTACAGTACATATATAAGTATTTAATTTTTCATAATGAAAAGGTAAATTTAAAGATATAATGAAGTTTTTAACTCACATTATTAAAATTTAATTTTATTTTCTTTTATGGATAGTAGGTATGTAATCTAATATGAATGAATTCATATATGAATTGGATGAGAAAAATTTTCATAAATTTTTAATGTATTAAGAACCAGAAAGTAGGTCGAAATTAGATTCCCACCATTAAACATAATAAAGTAAAAATAAAATGTGATTAATATTAATATTATCAATATTAGTGTTGTTGATACAAAGAACAATGGAAAGTAAAATGAATATTGTACAATGAACAACATTTTACAATATATTTATTGTCATTAACTTTTTAACACACATATACTAAGTATGCATATGTTTTCTCTGTACAATTATTTACGATTAAAAATAAAATATATTTTTTTTTTTATAAAATCGTTATTATTGTCACATATGTTCTGTTTGTAGACCAATAAATCAATTTAGTGTCGAATTAATTCAAAAGAGATTTTTGTCTTTTAATCCTAGCTATTGGCGCCGAGAAATTATTTTCTATATTAAATTATATTTAGAATAAAAAAATTAACATAACATTTATTACGTCGGTCGTCGATAATAAACCTTTGTCAAGAAACTAACTTTTCTATTGCTAAGAGTAGTCATTATCTTTATCCTAGCAATTTAGTCAATATTATAATTAAATTGTCAACTTAAAATTAAAAAAGTCGAAAAAAATATTCATATTTAAACTACAATTCAATTCACAAATAGTTTAATTTTAAATTTATTTATCTGAAAACTTTCTCGGTGCTGGTATATAACGTTATGCGCTTGAATCGATCAAGCGAATAGGAACCTTAAACTCATTAATTTGTAATATGACAGAATAAAGAGGCTAATTTTTAGAAACAAAATTTCTTCTATTCCTAAAAAAATATTTTGTGTTTTTTTTTAACAGAAATACCACTAAACTAGAATTTTACATTAATCGCTTTAATATTCTTTCTATCCATATTTTATTCTCTAATAATTGAAAAAATATTTAGAACTATTAGGAGTACATTTAAGTACACCTTTTTAATATTAAATTAATATCAATTTTATTCAAAAATGTATATTATGTCGCTTATGATAAACATAAAATGCGGTATGACTTATTTAAATTTCATGAGGACATAAATGCAGGACGGTCAATATAACCATTAAATTAGAATACGAAAAGGAAAAAAATTATAAAGAAAATCAATAAAATTATATGAATTTTCAATTGAATTTCTAATAAATAATGACTAATGATTAAAAAAAATATATACAACAAACCTGTGTGTACTTTTATAATCTTCTATAAAGTTCTATAAGAGAATAATTGTCGCAGTTTTAATATGTAGAATGAGATACTTAAATTAAATTATTCTTTAATTTTCTTATCGTTACGAACTTACATCTTACTACCTATACCTACCTCTACTTAAAAAATATGACTTAAATATAGCTCATCAAAATGCTCTTTCGCAGCAATTTTCCAAAGCTTAAGGAGCATATATGCATAATTAGATGAACTTGTTCCAACTTCGTTTTTCTTGTAATCTAATTGTCAATGAAAATGAATGATTATTTTTTTCCTTTTTTAAATTTTTTGATGGAAATTTAACATGACAGTCGCTAATGTTATAATTCGGGGCAAATGAATTATTAAAATAAAGCAAGCTATTATCATTATCACTATTAATTTTATTTAAAGTTAAAAACAGGATCTTTAGTTTATTAATGATTAGAGACTTAAAAAAAAATTAAAAATAAAATAAATAAATAAAATAAAATGTTTGAAAAATAAAAATAGGTACTGCATATTGGAGTAATTTTCAAATACAAATACTTCGTATACTTTTCCAAGAATAATTTTTTTTACCATATTGTGTTTAGTACTTTTCAAATATTAATACTTTGTATAGGTATTCATTATTTTTCTAAATACAATTCGCGTTTTTTAAAAAGGTTTTCAGTACTTTTCAAAAGCACAAGTTCTTCTCTACTTGAGAGTTGAGACTTGAAAATATTTGAATATTTGTAAATCATATTATTCATGTTCATCATCGTGCTTTCGAAAATACCGAAAACTGGAAAATTACTCCGTGGCCAAGTTGAAGAAAAAATTGGAAACAAAAATAATATTTTACTCATTAATATATAAAATAAAAAAATTAAGTTAAAAAGTATACCATAGATAAAATATACATGTTTTTGTTTTTAAAATTATTTAAATTTTCTTTTTCCTTTTAAAAAAATAAAAAGACATGCAATGCAATTTAGGACTTTTTCTTGAAATAACTAATGCAGTTCACAAAAATTAAATCAGTCAGTGTTCAGTTGTTTGTTATGGAGCTTTTATGAAAAAAAAAAAAATATTTGAGAGCATAAAGAAATCTATGTACATATAATTTAAATAATTTTGTTTTCTAATTTTCTGCATAAAAGTGAAAACAAAATAAAAGGTAAATAATTTTGTATATATTGGTCGTTTTAGTTATTATGTTGGTAAAACAAATATCAAAATTTAGAAATTCACGTATAGTCTGTTTGATTTGTTTCCTAATAATTTAAATTACGAAAATTCATCAAAATCTTTTAATTTATACGTTTAAAACTTAATTTTAAAAATGTTTCACATTAAATTTGAATGAGATTCTAAAAGTGGAGAGTTTTAAAATTTATTGGTTTTTTTTGTTTAAAAATTTTTGAACATTTAATATACAGTGTTCAAATCAGGGTTACTTTATAATAGTTGGAATGCACACTTTTTTTAAAATTTTCAATAATTGTTGATAAGAAAAGTTGAGAATTTTTCATATCCTCTTAACTGCAATGAATTCCTAATACATAATATATTCCCAATAATCTTAAACAAATTTTTTACACCTTTTGTCAAACGAAAGTAGGTAATTATAGGGTACTAGGGTACGGAAAAAGGATAATTTATATTATATTTTTAATTTCAATTTTAAAAAATATTAAAAATTAATAAACATATAAAATTAAAAAATATTTAAAAAGGATTTTTTTTTCATAAGAATCAAATTAATATATAGAACTATAAGAGAAATGACAAAAAAAAACTTTAAATGAAAATTAATAAGTTGTTCTAGATGAAAATGCCACCAAAGCGTCGAAGAAAATTTCATGGACTTTATTTTCATTCTTCACCACCAAAAGGTAAGTTGAAATTGTAAATTTAAAATTTGAAAAATTTTTAATGATTGAGTTTAAATATGAATGTTTGAAAATTTCTGTCCATATATTTGTTTGATTCATTATCATTTAATTTTGTCTGTAATGCTCTCAGATTTTTAACAGAAATCGAGTTTTTACCACATTACAAACTCAAGGGATTCCAAATCCTTCTAGAATTGTGTTTTAATGTTCTTTATTTACAATAAGTGTAAAAAACCAATGAACTTAGATATAAGTTCATTGGAAAAAAACCAGGCCTTTGGAGCGGCAAAATTTTTAGGTTGGTCCGCTCTAGCTCCGCTCCAGCTCCTAATAGTTGCTCACGCTCCGCTCTTGCCTCCGCTCCTAGCTCCACCACAAGTTTTACATTAAAATTTTTAATAGTTTTGTAAAAAAATTAAACACATACATTTATTTAAATAGTGGAGATACACTTTTTTTTAAATTTATATTATTTGGCGTTATCAAACAGAAATCAATAGTTTTTGTTATTTTTTGTGCTCCGGCTCTACTCACGCTCCAACCAAAAGATCGCAGCTCCGGTGCTCCGGGCTCCGTTCCAAAAGCCTCAAAAAAACACTTATTAATTACAAAAATTTTGAATCAGTTGAATGAAAGTATTATTAAAAATATTGAATGAAAGTATTGAAAAAATATATGTATATTTAGTAATTTAATTGCGGTTAATTGCACATCACAAGTTTTTTTTTTTTTTTTTTCAAATAATGAAAATGAACTATGTCTCAATCGGGCAATTGAAATTTTTAATTCGTATATAATTTATAAAATATTTTTGTTTCAACATTTTTGTGACGTAAAATCATAATAAAAAATGTAAAAAAATGTAAATAAAAAACTTAATCAAGGATTAGTTATTTGATTGGAGAATATATTCGTGAAATCATTAAATTAAATTATTTCTGAAATTAATTATTTTTTTTCGTGAATTCGGGCATAAGTTTTAATTATGTTTATTTTTATTTATTTCCAAAACTCATTTCAATTTAATTGAGTTTCTATGTCAATAAATAAAATTAGTTACATACCAGAACTGTTGGTGTTAATTTTACAGAATTCCAGTACCTACATAAACTTTGCCTTGAGAAAAAAAACTTTAAATCATTTGTTAATTAAATTTCCTCATATCAATTTTAAACATTTATTGTAGGATACCTTTATATATTTAATTTATTGATATAATAAAATTTAGGTTAACTAATATTTTCTTATTTTCAAATGTACCTATACAAAAATATTGTAATTAAAATATTATTAGGAACTTATATATACCATTCAAATTTAACATTGACATACTTTTTTTTAGTTTACTTTCTTTTTTTTTCCAAAATTTCGCAAACTTATCAAACTAATAAATTTCATTGACCGAAAATGTTCCTTAATTACTTTATAAAAAGTCTATAAAATCAATATTAAAATGACAATTATTATACTTCTTCTACACAATATAGTGATAATGATTAACTGCTAATAGATTAGGTTTATAGCGAATTTTATATATAATATTCATAGAGCTAATTTTATTTTGTTATTATTTCCAAGCAATTGCACTTGTTGATAATTTTTTGTTTTATTTCGGTAAACAGATCACATTATTTTCATACCAAGTATATATATATTTTTTTAAAAAGCTAGTTTAAGCTATACGAGAATTTTTTTAGTTCAATTTCTAATTTTTTCGTTATTTTTTTTTGAAGACTCTGTTCGATTTACATTTGGAAAAAATTTTATATCTCATCATGTACCACAGCTCTTCAAATCATAATTTTTAACCAACTTTTAAACATTTTCAAGTTTTATCTGCTAGATGTAATTTCAAATTTCTATTTTATATAAAAAACAGTACGAGCGAGACATAATCAATCACATTTCTGACAAATAACCACTTTAACACTTTATAATTTTAGTTGCTTTTGTCTCAACCCTATAAAAAGATGTGCGGGAATAAAATAATTCTATACCGATTATTGGTTTCTTCTGGTGAATGTTGGCAAATTTAAAGTTTATACAAATTAATTGCTTGAAAAAACGTTTCTTATTATCTATACCTTAAGTTTATTAATGTTAAAAAGCTATAAAAAATAAAAATTTTAATTGAGTTTTTTTTAAGTTGCATGAATAAATTTTATCTATTACAGAAAATACCCATGAGAAATGAAACAGACGTAAATAAAGTAATTTTTGGTCTTTTTTTTCTTGTCACTCAAATATTAATTTAAGTAGAGTATTTTTTTTTTTAAATATTATGAACTTTTATATAGTATTTTCTTGCGTATTTTGGGTCAATGAAAACATTGTTAATTAATAAATTATTAGATTCAAAATGTTCGTATATTGAATATCGGTTATTATGGTATGGAAATGGTGTTATTATTTTCTCTGGTTATAAAAATAAAAATTTTTCATATACCTAATTTGTTTTTTTTTGTAAATGGGCAAAAGGTAAATGTATGTCGTGCCAGGTTACCCCATAATTAAAAAAAATATATAGGTATACCTCTACCGTCTACCTATATATATTTATGGTTTGCGTTCTACGTCATTAACTATAATCTTCTGTCGTGAGTTCTTCGATTGATTATATTACCTTCGAATTTAGTTATGAAAATTATAACAGCATCAGTTGTTTTTAATTTAAAGTGTTAAGTTTAAAACTCGGTTATAAATTCGTAAATGTCATAAAATTTATTCTTTGATGATTTTTTAACCTTTATTAAAAATTAATTTAGAATAATTTCTTAATTAAAAGCTATTATTTAAATTCATTTTCATATATGTACTTTTATAATTATGTTTTTTAATCGAACTTTTTGTTAATGAAATTAATTAATAATTTCGATAACAACTGATATATTTAGGTATAAATATATCTGTAAGTATTAACATTGATTAATAATTGTAGATTAGTTATTTTTTATTTATCCATGTTTTTTTTTAAATACCTATTTACATAAATTGTACATTTTTCTATTTGAATGTGTACATATGGTGCGTTTTAGCCGGTACGTATGGTTGTATTTTATTTGACTATAATTACATTTGACTGCAAATTTATTTCCCTTTAAATACAGTTGACTATATTTCATTTGAATCAATAGGTTCTTTTATTTAAAAAGTGTTTTGATTTACCAGAATAGAATGTAGCCATAAAAATATACATAAAAAACCTTTTTAACAAGCTTTATTTAATCGAACTAAAAAGTAAGAAATAATATTTAGTGAGTAAAGTTAAAAAGTAAAGTTACAGGAGAACCCCGTCTTTGTCACTAATCAGAGGCGCAGGTGACAAATTATTTTCAATAATGCAAGCCAAACGCAGGTTCATATACTTAAGTGTGTTTTTGTTTGTTCGAATTGTAAGAAAGTTTGATAATTTGAAATTAATTTATTTTTCATATTTCTAATAAGGTGTTAAATTTTAATATGGGAAATAATTGCACTAATAAAAAAATAAAATTGGGAATTTTCTTACATTTTTCTTTTGTTAAAAATAAAATTAGTCATTGTGAATTTTGCTGGTTAATTTTTAATTATAAAGAAAGTAGCTATAGAAAGTTTATAAGTTGGTATGGTAAGTTATTAACTTTTTTTTTTCCATATATACCTAAAGGAAAAAACTGTGAAATACGTTTTCTTGTTACAACATTTCTTAAAATTTCTAAAACAAAACAATTCAATGTTTGAACGTTTTATAGCAAAAAATAAAATTATATTCGCTACTAAAGAGTCCATTAACCTTAATCCTGAGAGAATTAGAGCAGACACTCTAAAATTGTATAAATAATGCATAGCTCTGTATATTTTATTGAGTAAAGTTGAAAATGGTTTATTATACTTAGTTATAGATTATAGATTTTAGATGTATTTTACTTTTTCTTAATAATATAAATTCGATCTTAATAATAATTATTTTAACCAGTTATGGGTTTAATTAACGTGATCTTTCGTGGCGGACAATTTAAGTTCCATGTTTACCTTGCTAATTATCTTTTCAAAATCAGAAGAAGATTCAATAAATTAAAAAAAATATGATTTTGACATCATTCCCCTAGATATATCGATTATGATAATAAAACACTGATCAAGTTGTAAACTTTGGAAATTAATAAGCTGTTGAGAATCAACTTTTAATAAAGGTTATTCTTATCTCTTAACTTTTATACTATAGTGCTTTTATATTATAAAAACAAATGTAAATCAGGATGGTTAATAAATAATTTGAATTTGAATTTGAATAATCAAATATCATTACCGTTTTACATTTTAATTAATTTTCATATTTTTCATCGATGATTGAAATATATGAGCCTGAGCAATATATCATATAGGTAGTATGAGTTTTAAAAATCTTTGGCTAAAAATAAATATAGAAACTAATTTCCAGCAAGAGCCCCCCTTTTTAATGAGAAATTTATTAAAATTATAAAATTTTAAAAGCTTTGAAATAATATTCTTATTAGAGAATATTTACTATTTTGAATAGTAAAAGTTGAATGAATATTTCATTTTGATTCCTAATAAAAATAAAATCAATAATCCTTGATGGTAAATTGTAGATTTTATATTTTAGAAAATAATTCGAGGTGGTGACATATTATATTGTGTTAGTGAACTTCAAATGTAACATTTGATTTTATTTTATATGAGTACTTCACGAAAATAATTACTGACAGAATATTGTTAAGCTACGATATTTATATGTTTATATATATTATGTTTTTTCGGGAGTGACGTGAGATTTGCGATTTCTAAAATTTAAATTTTGTGATTTGCCTAGCCAATTAAAACCATTTCCTTACTATTATTCGAATCGAGGTTGAGATATTTTATTTAAATTATTTTACTATATTCAAATGTTATAATGTTTTTTCAACTTTATAAGCCACCTTAGCGCAGTTCATCCCTTAACAAATTAATTTTGTTTTCATATTCTTTTTATTCATATTTTTAGCGGCTATTTTGTTTATATAAATAAAAATATTTTTATTATCTGCTATTTATATACAAATTTTCTACATGTTTCGATTTTATATAAATTTTGGTCATTTTGTTTTCTCTCTCTTTATATAACTTAATTACAATAAAGGTATGCTCGTAGAATATAGAAATATATAAATTAATATAATTTTCCGAATTTTCATTTTCAAAAATATTAAATTTGATAATGTGTTTTCAATACAAATTAACCTTTAAAAGAGGACAGTTGTTGTCTATCAGAAATAATAAAAATTAATAATTGAAATAAATAATTTTTTTAACACTTATTATTGAGTATACATTATATACAATTCATATATTTAATTTTCAATTTAATTTATGAAAGAAAATTGCTAAGACAATATATAATTATTTAACTTAATTTTCTTTTTTCAGTACTACCAATGAACGGAAACATACCAAATGATGGAATAAAACAGGGTCGAGAAGATGGTAAATAATTTTTTAATTTTATTTCTTTGTACCTATATATGTATTTTTTAATTTGACAAATATGCTAGAAGTTTGAGCGAACCACCTTTCTAATAAATTAATTTTGATTATATTTTTTGCATGAACTTATAAACGCTATTTATTTAAATTACACATTCTTTAATAAATGTTTCACAAGCAGATTCCAGGATAATGTTTTTTGAGTGAAACCAAGTTATACTGCTAAATGATAAAAATATTTGTGTAGGTATAAATCTCATTAAGCTTGAATCTCTTCAAGACAGACGTGAATTTGCAGATGTTGTTTTCATTCATCAAATTATTATTGGTGAAATTATTTCTCCTTTTATTCTAGAGAAGATCAACTTTCGAGTTAATACCAGAAGCCTCCGAACTTCTAACTTATTTGAAGTTGCTTACCATAGAACCGAATATGGATGCAATGATCCCATTTCTCGAATGCTTGCTTTTGCTAATAAAAACCATCATGTTTTTGACCTTAATATCTCTAAGGCATCCCTTAAAGCTGGTTTAAAGGCTAATTATTTTTTCACTAATAACATTGGAAGACTTTAATTAATATTTAAATTTTCTGTATATCCGAAGCCAAGGGAAGTGGTAGACTAAAGATAATTCTTCTAATTATTATTTTTATTTTATTTTTTAAATTTAAATTATCGTTTCAACATACAAACGTACACTGACGAAGTAATGTAAGACAATATATATTTCATATATTATCTGAAGCCGATAGGTCGTTGTATGCTGATTGTTTTTAATTTGAGTAATTTTTTTTTTTTTTTTTTTGATTCATTTTGAATCTTCATGAAATGTCTTAGTTGAAGCCGGAGGAAGTAGTAGGATATTTTCCACTAATTCTTCTTCTTCTTCTTATTATATTTTTAATTTTTTTAATTTACTCTTTCTTCTTATATTTACTCTCTTTTTTTAAAAAAATTTTACTAGGGAAACTATTCTTTGTGTTATGTTATATGTCACTAGTGATTTCGTTGTTTATCAGAAACGAGACTTGTTCTTATTGTTTTATGTTTGTTTTTTCTATAATTCTTTTTTTTTCTTTTCTGATGCTTGATTTAAGCATCGTTTGGTGGTAATATTAAGATTCCATTGCATGCTTCGTACCGAGCCCTCTCCTCTCATATTAGCATGTATATGAGCGTGATGGTAAAGTTTTCATGGCAATTTATTGCCTTGAAGTGCAGTGGTGTTAGGATACACCCCAACTCATTATAAAATAACAATTATTAGAATCGATACTTGTTTTTTCCAAAGTTATGAGTAAATAATATTTAAAAATCAAATTAATTTAAAATTTAATTGAAATTTTTTACGGACTTGAAAAGCTATTAGATCAGAATTTGAAACCAACGGTAAGTTAATGATATTTTATTAAAGTTGAACACAACAATTTTAATGAAATATAAAAAAAAAAATTATATTGGGATTATTAGTAAATAGTAGCCATATAAAAATATCATATATCTACTATCAAACATATCGAAAATAATTGAAAAAAAAAAAAATTTAACAACATATTGAAATGTAAATTTAGATATTATGTTAATGTTTTATTTGAGTAAAAACTTACCACCAACTGTAAAGGGTCATCTTAAATGCGTATTTAGAAAGTACCTTGATCTTTTATTTCTATATCATTAGTGAAAGAAAGAAAGTCGTCGATATCTTGAATCATACTTTAATGATTATACCTAAACCTAATTATTATGTTTAATATGTGTAGTGGATTGTAAATATTATTTTAATCTAATTTTTGATTTCCTTAATTTATATGATTTATGTTTTTTATTAATATAATTAACGTTACATAAAGCTTTGGACTAATTAAGATCATAAATTAATAAAGATGACATTTTCATTGAAATAATTTTTTTCTATCGATAACCAAAACTTATATTCATGTGGTAATAAATAATCATAATAATGGTTTGTTTTTCCTTAATTAACAATTATTCGTAAAAAATACAGACAGAGATTTTAAGATAATTTATAATAATGGTAAATTTTGGGTTAATTAAATGATTGAAGAGTTATGATTAAGATAAAGTTTGGTCAACAGTTTTTTTTGTCTATTAAAAATATATTATTCCTATGTTCAATTTAATTTAATAAATCGAAATAACTTCGAATGGGAAATGAATTAAATATAATTCTTTTTAGAAAAGAAAACACCAATCGTGACCAAATGTGAATCACGGCGGCGAAAAACTGCCCTCTCACAGTATCAATAATATACTCTAGAAAAAAATTATTTATTTATCTGAATTCTTAATACAGTATATTATAATGAATTTGATTTTATATTTTTACCTACATTTTCCCAGGAATTTTTCAATATATTATTGATTTCATTATAAATTAGTAGTAAATATAGTCATGTCAAAAAATCGTAATAGAATCAAAAAAAAAAAAAATAAACTGATGATTGATATTAAAAGAACTTAATAAATTTTCAAATCGATATCACTTCATTTATAATTTTTCTTTCTTTTAAAATAAAATGAAAAGCTTACGTGGAAATGTCTTTCATATAAAATTTTCTTTTTTTAACAATACCATTCCGTGTTCTTTTTATTTTTTCGTTTATTTTTCGAATGATAGATTTTAGATTTTAGAGACTAAATAAATAGAAGATGTGTACATAGTTTATATATAAAAAAAAATTGGAAAATAAATGAAAAAATTAAAATTGAATAAATTTTGATATTGCTCAATAAAATGCAATTTTTTTTAACATTCAATTTTTCATGGAAATAGAAGGTCAAATTCGATTTTTGATAAATATTGATTTGAATTTTATAATAAGCTCTGTAATATTTTATTTTTAGCTTGCATATACTATGTATAATAGCTTTAGAACTATATGATTTTATATGAAACTCAAGATGTTAATGTGGTTAATGTTAATGAGGTTAATGTGTGGAATATATTATATGTTATATTTATACTTTCTTCAACGTTATCTTTCAAACTTGGAGTTTAAATATCAAATTAATCATTATTCTGCTATTGTGTGCTGAAATACTGAACATATCTTTTGTGTGGATAAACAGCAACTGACTTTATGTCGTTAAGACACCTACCGTGCCAGTACAATAAATAATGCGGCTATTTTCAAAGGGCAAAACTGTCGAACCGACTTAGATTTTATTCAAAAAATTGATAAATTTGTTTCTACTTGTTTATTAATATTGTTAAAATTTTTTTAAGAGAAACAATAAACAAATTATTAATTGATTTTTGATGTTAATCAGAAAGTCATCAAAAATATTTATTAAACTTCTATACATTAAGTGTACGTATGTAAAATTATTAAATTTCAGGTTTTGCTGTAAAGCCGTCTAATATAAGAATATGGATTCATCAGAGAGATATTGGAAATTTAACGAGAGTTATATGGGCTGGCGAAGGTCATCGCTTAAGATCGCAGTCAACTACAAACGCAAGAGTTAAAAAATTTCTCGAAAATGTTCCATATGTGATGGTAAGTTCGGAATATTTTACATTTCACACATAATGCATAATCTGTACATTGTACAAAATTACCTGTTTGTAGTTAACATAATTTAGTGCCTATTGCCGCTTAATTTTAGTTCGAAAAATTTTCCTTGTTCCAAGGTTAGAATAATGAAAGTAGCTTAAGTTCCAATTTTCGGATTTAAATATTGAATAGTATACTTATGATTCGAATACTTGCTTTTTCCAGAATACAATCAAAGAAATTCATCAATCTGTAATTGACAATAAGTTAGAGCAATTAGAATTGTTACTAGATGATCCACCACCTGCTATTATAACTACTAAAGATAAAAATGGCTTAACTGTGATGCATAAAGCAGCTGGTCTTGGTCATATAGATATTGTAGAATATTTATTAAGGATTTGGCCTCAGAGCGCGACTGAAATAGATTGCACTGGAAAAACTCCATTGCACTGGGCCGCAAGCATGAGAAATAATTCTCGAATTTACAGTACTCTTCTACAAGGAGGTGCCGAAGAAGAGGTTTTAGATTATGTGAGTTTATTATAGAAACTTTATTTTTTGTAAACTTATATTATAATATAATTTAATATAAATTCTAATCTTACATATGAAACTGAAATAAATTCGAAATTATAAATAATGTATATAATTTAATTTTTATAGAAAATGAAGCCGGCTTCTTATTATGCAAAAAAGCCATCTGAAATTAATAGATCTTTATTATCTAAGGTACCAGATGCTCCACGCGTTCCTACGGATGCAAAACCCGATTGGTTATTATTAGTTGATAATGTTGGAAGTTTGACGGTAAGTACGAATTTAATTTACAAATTTTTTTAACATTCTTCATAAGACAATATTTTCAAATTACAAACAGCTATTATAAAATCATGATTACAAAAATTTGCTAAGTACAAGTTATGGCTTATGATAAGAAAATTTTCTCAACATTCATCATATTTATAAAAAAATACATTTAAGAATTTTTAACATTACATCAATTTTGTATGTTGGTTATTTCATTTTCAGATTTTTTGAAAAAACTGCAGAATTACTTTATAGAAATCATTCTTCAATAATGTTATTAAATTTATAAAAAAAATAAAGGATTAGAAGTCCAATTATTTCTCACTGTTGGTTTGCACATTTTTTACAGTTTTTGAAAACATAATATTTACTAAACTAATGAAATAAAGATCGCTATCTGTTTATCTTAAATAAACTACCTTTGTGGAAAATGAAAATATGAAATCATTCTTCAATAATGTTATTAAATTTATAAAAAAAATAAAGGATTAGAAGTCCAATTATTTCTCACTGTTGGTTTGCACATTTTTTACAGTTTTTGAAAACATAATATTTACTAAACTAATGAAATAAAGATCGCTATCTGTTTATCTTAAATAAACTACCTTTGTGGAAAATGAAAATATGAATAAAACGGATGTTAAACTACTTATTATAATTTACAATGTTATTCCTAATTTATTACAGATTGTCATAACTTAGGATTTAAAAATATACATATACAAATAAAAAATATCATATTGTTATATACAAAATTCATCCTATATATTTCAGGGATCTGTTTCTAAAATATATTCAGGATCAGGAAGTAGGCGCGGATCAGATTATATGGGTAACGGTCCAAATTTATTAACATCACGTTCAAGAATTAATAGTATTGAAAATATTTCAGAACCAGAATTTTTCGACGGGTATGAATGAAGTTGTAAACTAAAAACCAAATTTTGGTATTATTTATTATAATTTTTGTGTTTATTTTTTAATTCAAAGTAGGTAATATATAATAGATTTTTTCATTCAAGTTTTAAAACAGATGGTAATGATTAATGAATTATAAACGTAGTTAAAAAATATTTTGTGTATTTATATTGTAGAAGAATTGAGCACATAATGAAATTAGATTGAATTATACATAGTTGTATGTAATTTTGTGATACATGATTGAAGGGAAATAATTTCATTCGATATATTGGAACTTCGCCTTCACTTCAATCAACAATATCAAAAAAATAAAATTACGAAATGTTTATATAACTTTTTAGAAAAATTAGGGTTTTAGAATTTTGTTAATTGTTAAATATGATTTTAAAATTTATAATTTAAAAAATATTTACTATAAACTCTGGATTTTATTAAAAATTTAACGATGTTTTCGAGATTTTTGTAAGCAAATTATTAAAAGAGAAACTGTTTTTTGATATTTGTTTTCTCACAATGATGTGAATGTAGGTGAAATCGCTTAATTAAGTATCTTGCGTAGAGTTAAAAGCGTAAAGTGAGTTTTCAATTTTTTTTTACAACACTCATCGTCCTTTCATTATTGTCTCAATTTTGAAAAACTTTTTGAAAATTTTATTTCCACCGCTCGCTGGTCACTACTAATTCATGTGCTCAATGTTTTTGTAAATATTCGTAATATTTTATAGTTCACAGTATATATATAAATAATTTATTAAAAAATTTTATAGGAATAAGACATAATTATAACAATTGCATAAAATGCATGTTTCGTACCAAAACCAAAAATTATTTCTTTATTAATTTTTTGCTATTAACTTTGTAACAAAAAAAAAAAAAATTAAGTCACTTTTTTACAAATTTTTACACTAAATACACTTAGTGCTGAAGATAATAATGTTAATGAAGAACCAGATGTTGAAGATATCGTAACTAATGGTAACAATATACCAAATGGTGATGAAAGTTTACTTGAACCACCTGAATCACCATCACAACCAGAACAATCTGCACCTACACCCCCAGTAGAAGAAACTGATGATGATACACCAGAGGTAAATTAAGTAATAAGGTTAATAAGCTTTGATTTTGTGTAAATTTGCTTCTTTTTTTTTGGAGAATTTGCTTAAAAAAAGTATTTTTGAAGTATTTTGCATTTTGGGTTTGTATTTTGAAAGGTTTGAAATTTTTTATTCTTAAATTAAGATTAATAAAAAAAAAATAAATACTAGCACATAAAATTTTGCACTTTAACATTAAATTTTCTACAAAGTAAAGAAATATTTTCGATTACTTGACACTATGACAATATGTTCGAAATTATCTCTAAAATATTATTGGCATTATTTTGATAAAAAAAAAATTATTCATTCAGAAATCCTTGACAGAAACATTATAATGCCAATTAAGTAAATAAAACAAGATTTATTAGCTGAGTTGAAGACATTTTAACATTATTAGTCTTGTCAATTTTAATTTTTGTAATATTTTTTTTAAACTTAAATGTATGTTTTATTTTAATATGACTAAATTCTTACAGGAAGCCAACTTCAAAAGATTAATAATATTTTTCAAAATCTTAAATTAAAAAAAAATAACAAAATTTATAGAATAATTTTTTTCTGACATAATTGTAAATATTGAGTTGAAATTGCACTAAATCATAATTTATAAAATCTGAAAAAGTAAGCAAATTGTCGAAATTTTATATCTCATACATATCACATTATATACAATTAATATGTATAATATAAATATTGTTTCATGCAAATACTATATTAATTTATTATCGTATTAACTTACACACAAAGATACATTTTTTTTTGCTCAATAAATTAGATAAAAATAGATCTTCAAATTAATTTTACATAGTCGTTGAATAATATTTAAATTCCTATATCAAACAGATCATTACATTCTTTTCATATTTGTCCATAGGTTATCTTTATTACAAATTTTATAATATTTTAAATATTTTAAAGAAAAAACGATACCGATCTGATGTTGAATAAAATTTAGAAATAAAATGTATAAAAATTATTATTTTTGCTTTGACAGAAAAGATTATATAAAATAGATCCCTAGCGATGATATTTATTACAGAAATATTTTGCATAAGAAGTAAAAATAAATTCTATAGTTCTATTAGGTCGGTAGTCTTTTATAACTTAAATACTTTTAAACTTTCAATTTCCTTTATTTTTTAATTTGAAAGCAAGAAAATATGGACGTATTTAATATTTTTATATATATTATATCAAAACAATATTCCGATATGTGCAGTGGTATTATCATAATTATATTCATAAAATTCCTTAAAAAATTTAAAAACATGAATTTGATTTTTTTTTATTACATATTATTTGGCATCATCTTAAACGAATCCATAATAGATCTTATGGATTTAGATAAAATAGATAACCTATGGATTTATCATCGAGTTAAATTTTTTTTTTGTCGCTGGTTTTGGTTTTGAATTTTTTGTTATTTATTTGTTTTTTATTTTATTTTTTATTAGCAAAAAAAAAAAATTGGTTTTAAAAAAAAATACTAGTTATAACAACATTGTTGTTGAATAAATTTATTAACAATGAAAACTATTAATTCTTTTACGACAAATTTTTATGTTTTTAATCTAAAAAAAAAAAATTTACTGGAAATTTTTCGACAATTGTTTACTTTTCCAGACTGGTGAAGAAGCAGGCGATTCGCCTAATGAAACTAAAAAGTCTGATGAAAACAGCAATAAAAGCAATTTAAGAGATGAATTAGAAATAAATGAAAATAATATTGAAAATAATGAAGAACCTAATAACAACGATGAAGATGAGGAATTAGTTAATGAAAATAAGGATGATATTGAAAATCAAAATAATAATAATAAAGAGATGCCAGATGATCATGGTGATGATGTTGAAAATAATGATGATGATGATGATGATGGTCGGTCTGAAAAACATGATATGGAAGTTGAAAAAAATTCCGAAAATGATGATGAGACTTTAGATGACAATAAGTCAAGTGAAATGAATACAGAAGATGATAATGAGAGTATTAAAAATAATGAAAATGACGTTGAAAATGAGAATTTTGTAATTGAGGGAGAGAATAAAGAGGAGACTGATAATGATGAAGAAAAAGAAGACACCGAAAAAATAGATGTTAACGAAGGCGAGGAAATAAATACTACCGACATCGTTGAAAATGATCTGAACGATGATGGTAATAAAACAGATACAGAAGATGTCAATAAAAATGACGTAAAAACAGATGAAATGAAAATGAATGAAAACGAATTGAATTTGTCAAAAGAAGATGAGAATAACAAAAACCAAAAAAATGAAATAAATAAAAATAATAATGTTGCTGATGACGATGATGATGACCAGGTACAATTCGGATCTCTTTAAAAAATGAATAAACTTTGATTTGGATTTTCTGCTTTTGAATTCACAAAATAAATATTTGAAATTATCTTAATAATATTAAAATAGTAAAATAATTTAAATTTTTATATTTCTAATAGAGAGCGTCTTGGAAAATTGGCTTTAAAAAAAAAAATTTTGAATTTTCTTAATTGTTTGAATGTTTATTAGAAATTTGATTGGAACTAATTATAAAAAAAATTAATCAAATATGTGTTTTATTGTTAATAAAAATAATTTTTAATTCGTAATTAAAATAACAAAAATTATGTTTTGTATTTTGCTGGTGATTGTAGCTCTGTTTTCTTATTTAAATTAAGACTTCTTTTTGTAGTATTTACTCATTATTCATCTACAAAAAAAAAATTCTTTTTTTCTGAATGTACAAATTGGAATATTTTGACATATTTCATTAATTCTTTATTTGCTTAGAAGTTTCCACAACTTTGAATGACTTTTTAATTTTTCCAGTAACAATCATAGTATATATATTAAGTACGTGTGTCACAACAAAATTTTCTCATCTTTCATGTCATTTCAAAGTGCCGTAGTTCTGACAAAATAAATTTGAGAAGAAGCATTTAATTTTTTATTTTATGTCGTAATGTTGCTAAAGCTAAACCTTAAAAGAGAATTAAGTGTGTAATTATTTTATTGAGTAAACGTAATATAAAAGTAATAAATAATTTTATTTTAATTCAAAATGTGGGTTTTTTCTGTCATAACATTATTCTGTAGAAGATTGGTTTGTGATAATGGTAATATGTTGGCATAATTTTTATCTGTAAAATTTAAAAAAAATAATAAGAAAAATCGGAAATAAAAAATTACTGCATATGACCCAGTCTTGGATGGCATATAATCGAAATATATTAGAAACATTTTGACATTATTCCATGTAGGCTTCAAATTGTTATGCAAACTCAAAAAATATCTTGATGCGAATTTTTATCTTCAATTTGCCAATAATTTTTTTAAAATATAATTTATTATATAAATTTCCTTTCAATATTGACATTAACTTGGTTTTTGTTTTGTAAAACTATAATAGAAGAGTTAAAATTGTTATTGTTAGTTATTTTCGATTCCCTGTTAAATAAGTTGATTGCATGCAAACTATTATTTTCGCTATAAAAAAATTTCAAGTATTGTTTTTAGGTGAGAAGTTATTTTTTGTTAAAAACACAATGAAATTTTATGATATCGAAAATTATTTACTTTTATTTTTCATCGATTTTATTTAACAAAAAATCCACAAGTTGGTTATATATAATTATTGTTATTTTTATGTAACTTATGGTTACAAATATTTAAGAAAAAAATAGAAATCGAATATAATTAAATATAAGATAATTTAAATTATAAGATTCTATTTAAAATTGAAAATTTTTTAAGAACAATAATTTAATATCTTTTTTCCATTTTTGTACAAATTGGTCATAATAATAAACACCAGTTGTATATTGTAATTAGAATTAAACCATATTACACAAAAATTTGTAATGTAATTTATTATATCCCTGATCTCATTAGTAAAAAAGAGGTGTCAAGGACTTTAACTGTATAGTATATATTTCAAATCCTGGATTTTAAAGTATACAAAAAGATACAGATACACTGACCGTGACAATGCTGAATTGGCTGAATGGTTACAATTAAATCAATTAAAACTGTAGAGCCACTTTGTCGAGACCTTTAACCTATAAAGCAAGGGCATTATGATTAATTTAGTTTAAGATGCTTTAGAATGGTAAAGTTTTTTTTTGAAGAATTTAGACATTCGAAACAATATAACTATAAGGTAAATTCGTAAATCCTAAGATAAGGTGCTGAATATGTGTATTAAAATGTTTTGTTCTGAAATTATAAGGTAAAAGAAAATGGATTCAATTAATACAATTAAGGTTTAATTCAACTTTACAAAAATATATAACGCGTCTGTATTTTGTAAAGTTCTACTTTTATTTTCTCCCGGAAATTGAAAACAGTGAAATTTTTCAGCATAATGAGAATCTAAAATAATTTTAATAAAATTTATGTTAATTGATATTAAAACAATAAGTTGGATTTTGAAGATCATCATCATCATTCATTATGGTTTTTTCACAAAGTAGTTCAGTGTTTGTTGAATGTGTAATTGCAATTTAAATGTATAAAAAAAATTTTTAATTTTTTTTCTTTTCTTATAAAATTTGCTTCTAGGGTATAATTCATTTTGATAACGATGACGATACAGTAGAGGACAATCATAATTCATCACCTTCACCGGCAATGGAAATTGAAGGTCTTGTACAAGGAGAACCAGATAATAATCAAGTTCAGTCCCAAAGTTCTGACATGATAGATGAAGTAAACATTGCTTTAAGTTTTTATTTTTATAATCGGCATTTTACTTAATTCTTAAGCTTTTGTTTTGCATGTTTTATATTAAAGTACTTAGTTTGGATTTTTTTTTTTTGACTTTTTAATTATGACCCATGTTTCTTAAAGGTTGTTTACAAAAATAATTATTTCCCATTTCAATGTAGTACGTACTGAAATATAGATATAGTAAAAGTTAGTCCAAAAAATTTGTGTCAAAGAATTTTACGACGACAGAAACAGTTGGGCCACCTTAATTAAAAGAAATTTTCAATAAATTTCTGCGTGTTTAAGAAATTTTCCTTTTACTGAGAAATATGTGTTCAGTATATTTTTCAATATTTTTCTAGATATGCATCTCTCTTAACAAGTTTTATTATTCAAGTTTGAGTTTTATTTGCGTACGCAATAATTTGCTTTGATAGCAAAATTGTGTCACTATGTACATATTTATATATATTTATTTTTCGTTCTTCTGGACGATTAATTTAAAATTTTTCTTAAGTTAAAATTTTTTATGATTCGTTTGGTTATTGATTGGCTTATATCTGTAATTGAAAAGTACAATTTTTTCAGTTTTACAAAAAAATGAGATAAAACTTTAAATTTCTAGGAATCTAGAGTAAATGCTGTCATTGATTCAGGCGATATGGAACAATTAGCACAATTAGTCCTTAATGGTGATGGCAACAAGATAATTCATAAAAAATCAGATCAACCAGAAATTCAAGCATTTTTAGATAACGTTCCCATATACATGGTAATCTTAAATTTTGTTAAAGAAAACATCTTTAAAATATTTAAATATAATCGATTTAGAGTAAAATACGAAGAGTTCATCAAGCGGCCAGAGAGGGTAATATAAGGGAGTTACAAACAGCACTTGATCGAAGAAAATTTGCAATTGCTAAAGATGAAATATCACCGAATGGTACATCACCATTGCACGCAGCAGTAGTTTTTGGTCATGCAGGTAAGAGAAATATAATAATTATAAAAAATAGCAGAAAAATATCGAAGAGAAATTTCAGAATTTGCGTCATTAAGGATCTTTTTTGCCTTAATTGGTTATGGTAAAATTTTAGTTACCCTTGTTAGAACACATCCGTTGTTATATTGTCTAAACTGCGAGTAATGCAGAAACATTTTGAAAACTCAAAATATTTTAATGTAATAAATTAATTGGCATATTTATTTGACAAAACAATATGATAATATGTATGTAGTGTAATTATTGCTTTTTAATTAAAAATATTATTACTCTTTTAATATTCATCTAAGTCTGACAGTTTCAGCTAAATCAGGCTAATTAATTTTTTTTTTACAAAATTAGTTAAAAGTTTAGTAACCTTTGTATCTTATATACTAATTTTATTAATAATAAAAAATGAATGATTTTGCTACATATTTAATATCCTTTATAACGTTTTTTTTTTCTGATTACAATTGATAAGGTTATTGTACAAGTTTTGCCCTAGTTCACTGTACTTAATATTTAATTCAATTCAATTTAGATTTGATAATTATGGTTCAGAATGTTTATATGTATAATAGATAAATTCATTTATCTTTAATAATATTTTAGGTACACAAAACTCATTTAATATGTAATTAAATTTAATTAGAAATTTTTTAAATTGAAAAATTATTTGTAGATAAAAAGGACATTAAGTTCAATATATACATAACTATTGTAGTTTTAATAATGCAACCCTAATTATTTTTTTTTTTTAATTATTCTAATTTTTTTTCAAATTTAATTACAGGTATTCTTCGCTATTTAGCTGGTCGTTTCCCTGAAACAACACAAGCTGTTGACGAAGATGGAAGAACACCATTACATTATGCGGCGACATTAAATGATAATGGTCATTTTTATAATTTACTTTCACAGTTGGGTGCCAATCCAAAATCGATCGATAAAGTAGGTTAAAGTTTTTAAATATTAAATGAAGAATAAGTAGTTAAAGGTTCTTAACATGGAAAATTTCAAGAAAAATATTAAGATGAAGGAAAACGTGTATTAAGAATTGGAATCAAAATGTTGAAACAACTAACAGCTGTGATTAATATTTCTCTTTCCTTCAATCTGGTGTACGTACATGCCCCTGAAAACATGAAACGCAAATATTTTTATTCTAATCCAGCTCGTATCAAAATATTACACTATAAAAAGTAGAATATTTATAATAATATCCGTTGTTATTCTTTTTGTAGCCATTTTTTTCTAATATTAGTATTAAATTTTTAAAATGGGTTGGTGACGAAATTTCTTATGCCAAAATTCTTTATCCAAAATTCTTTTTCCAAAATTCACTATGGACAAAATCTACTGTGGACAAAATTCACTATGGAAAATATTCATTAGGGTCAAAATTCGCTGTGGACAAATTCGCTATGGACAAAATTCATTAGGGACAAAATTCATTAGGGTTAAAATTCTTTAAAAAAATATTTTTAATTAAAAAAATTAAAAAAAAAAAAAAGCGTTTCGGAAAAATGGGGACGGCTGCCGTAATTTTTCTGGAAAAGGTCAAATTTTTTGGAAAAGGTCACCTATCCTATTTTTTTATTTTTTCAATTTAAAGTAAGTTGGGTGGGGACCGACTAACTCACCACGTCCTTGTCGTGGTCTCTGTGTAACGCAGAGAGTGAATTAAATTTTAATAAAAATGTAGAATTTTACAAAAAGAATTTTTTCATAGTTCATAATTTTATCCATAGCGAATTTTGTCCATAGTGAATTTTGTCCATGGTAAATTTTTTCCATAGTGAATTTTGTCCATAGTGAATTTTAAAAAAAGAATTATTTTCGAAAAAGAACAATTTTGTCCATTTAAATTTTCGGATGAGGAATATCGTCACGATCCCTTTTAAAATCACCAGTAAAAAACCACGTTGTTCATAAATAAAGAGTCACTGACTTTCTACTTGGATAAAAGCTAAAATAAGATTTAAAACCGAAAACCTAAAAATTTCAGCTTATTTAAAAAAAAAATCTGGAATGTAAACTCTAGTTACACCAAAATTTGTCGAAAATCTAGACATATGTATACTTTATTTATTAATGCATTTATAAATATATGATGACTAATTATAGCTTCTTACATATTGCCATTAAGAAGTTATTTAATATATTGTCTATGTAAATGTTTTAAAAACATTTGTACAACCATTATTGTGGTGTTGTTATGTATTGAGTGTTAAATTTTTAGGAAAATTATAGAAGAGAAGAAAATTCTATTTTTTTTATAAATGGGACACTAATAATATATCAAAAATCGATAGACAATTTGTGTCATAGTTAGTTGCGTGAGAAAAAAAATTTTCAATTTTTATTCTTATGTAGCCGTGTGGGTATATAATTTTATTTTTAAGAAATGAAATGCTTGTAGGAAAATTCATTGTAAAATTCTATAAAGATTAAATTTTAATAATTGTTGAACAAATCTATGAGATGAACTTATTAAAATATGAACTTTTTCATTCGTTCCAAATCAATGACTTTTACAATTATTAATAATTTGGTCACAAACTTTTCAAAGTTGTTCGTTTACTAGTAACAAAATTTATTTTTAAAGATTCTTTATGGTGTCGTCACGGACCTTTTCGGCGTTCGTGAGGTTGCCCAAACCACCAATTTATAACTTAAGATAACCAAAATAGATGGACAGTATGAATATGCCGAAAATGGAATTAAATCTTAAATCATACTTTCTCCGACCGTTCAATTTTTAATACAATTTTTGTACAAAAATTAATTTGATTTTCACTCTGACAATTACAAAAAACAAATTAGAACAAATGAATTTTCCATATCTCAAAAAAACAAATAAAAATAAAGTAAATATTAAATGAAAATTTAAAAATAAAAGGTAATAATTGTCCACTTTGTACATAGTTAGTTTATTTAAAGAATATAAAGTGAATAGTGGAATGAAAACTGTGATTAATATTTAATGAAATTATTGTTTTTTTTATTATTCTTTTATATATTATTTTAATAGCTTGGTAATTCACCAGAGTTCTATTTGAATCAAGAACAGTCAAATAATATTCTTAGTCATAGGCAGTTGTTAAAAACATTTGGTGCTAAAGAAACACTGGGTGAGGAAATGCTAAGTGATCAAGGTTAGTGAAAAATTATCAATTAATCATAAATTGAACTGTTATTTTTGAAAGTGGTATAAGTCCATTTTTTCATGTATCATTTTTTCATGTAAATATGGAGAGAAAGGTGGCTATATCTTACTAAAATTACCATTAACTCATTTTTTTTAAAAAGTGGACTTATACCACTTTCAAAAAAACCAGCTGAATTGTTTTATTTTTATGTTTTGTTTTAAAAAAGAAGAATAAATTTTATTAAATTTTCCTCAAAATTTAAGAAAATTTATACAGTTTTTGTAGTTCTTTTGAAGTGTTTTAAAAGGACATATTCAAAAATAAAAAAATTTAGATTGCTCGTTTTTTAGACTATCACGCTAAATTTTCCATTTTAATTTTGTAGTTCTTTAGAAACATGTTAGAATGCATTAATTGCAATTTATTTTTTGCTATCTCAGTAAAATTTTATCTATATATTAAAAAAAGTTATTTGGTCCCAGAAGGATAATAATTTAAAAATCTCAAATAATCTATAGTTCGACTTTCTAGGATATTAACATCATTATTTTGAAGTTCTGAAGAGTATAATATTCGAAGGGACGGTTAATTTGATTGTAATTGTTATTGCGTCGGCTGTGCTCATTTTTTTATGTTCTTATTTCATTGAGTCCTTGGGGACAATTAAATTAAATCTCATAATATTTTTCTGTATATTGTAGACATGCACTATATGCTATGTATGAAGTATATGTATTTGAAAAATGAAACAGTAGTAGCATTCCAATACTTAAAAACGATACTCATGTTTAATTATTCTAAATAACATATAACTATTTGCGACACTTTTTTTTTATTGCTGCTGTAAATTCGCATTATAAGATCCATTTCGAAAGAGTTAAAAATTTTATACTGAAATTGCAATTAATGATGATAAAACTAAAATCAAAATACCATTCGCTACGTGAGTCTGTATTCTATATTATCTAAACATTATAAAAGCTAATCTGTTCATCAGTAGGGAAAAAATTTGAAGATTTTACTTTTGCGTGGTACTTAGTTACATATAATAATTACTAATTAAATATTATTTGTTAAAATATTAGGTCTGATCATATTTCTATTTCTCTGATAAAAAAAAACAACCGTCTAGTAGAACTTACTTTATAGGCAAGAAATCTAAGTGCACAATATAGTTTAAAATAAAAATTCATTATTTTAATTTAGATTTTATATTTTAAATTGAACGTAATAGTGAATTTTTAAATTTATGAATCAATAAATTAATTAATTATTTATTATAATTATTCTATATTTTCTTGTTGTTATATTTTACTTTATTAGTAATTTTGATTTTTAATGAAATTATATTGGTTCGAAAAATTATTTCAATTCCTTCAATTTTGTTGGTGTTTAAAGAATATTTTGGTGGGCAAATCAAATCAATTTAGTATTGTTGCGATTGCACTTATTTTGTATGTAAATGTTATTGATAATTTAAATATTATGTATATATGTATAATTATCATTTATGTACTTTTATAGTAAATAAATAAATTTTCGATAATATTTTGTTGTTGCTGATATTTTTAATGTTTATAACTATATTACTTTTGTTTTGCTGAGCATAAATATGAGTAATATAGCAAAACAAAAGTAATATAGTTATAAATAAATTTTCTTTTGCATAATTATATAGGTTGTTGGTACATATACTTATCATCAATTAGGAAGAAATATTTTGTTAAAATATGTAAAAAAATATTTTTTTTCTTAACTTTTTTTGCAATCTTAATTAATTACAAAATTAAAGATCGAAGATCTAACATACTATCCTTATAATTTTTGTATTAATTTATATCAGCTAATATAGAAATATTCTAGAATACAGAAATAAAAATTGACAACAATTATATTATAAAATATATAAAATTTATTATAAAATATATAAAATTGACAACAAATTACGTCAGAAACTGCTATTGAGTCAGAAACTGCTATTGAGTTAGGAGAAAACTCTATCTTTCAATATTATATCTTTGACATAGAATTTTATTAACAGATCGCACTTATCATATATGAACAATCGATTTATTCCTAGTTGAATAAAGTATTAAAATGTCATAATAAATCTAAATATATGTGAATTATAGTAAATTTTTACATGTTACATTGAAACCAGTAAGAAAACATCCTACACACAATTTACATAAATATTATTTTTAAACTTAAAACACTTCAAAAGTTTTTTTTTATAATAAAAGAAAATACTTTTTAAAAAGTTTTATAAATTAGCATAATGTTAATAATCATAAATTTATTAAATTAGTACCAGACGATGCTCATAGTTCAAGAAGAATTCTGGATGATGCCGATGTTTTGTTCACATTGGAGAGATGTTTTCGTTTAATACAAGAACCTTCTGCAAAAAATAATCCACTCGAATCTACCATCACTAATAATAACAGTGCTTCCTCATTGCGATTGAATGTAACAACATATTTGGCTCGATTTTTAAAGCGATCTATATTTGACAAAATCAAACTACGCCAGACAAGATTAGATCATAGTTTATTCGATGTGATCTGGCCGGCAATGAAGAAATCGTCCCAAGAACGAAGGATTGATGAAGACTTAAGTGGTGGTATTATTGCACCTGATTTTGACGTTTACGTGGTATTCCAAGAGTTTTTAGTACCATTAATTAAAGACATGCATTGCATGAATTTAAGTCAAGAATTTAAACCTCATCCGCGTTTATTTTATTTTCCTTTAAATGAGGGACGTCCGAATGATTACGTTAGTTTTAATTTGGATGAAAGTGGCAAATATGTGCGAGATGGATACGTCGAATGTTCAAGAAATTTAGATGATTTTGAGCTACCTTTAAGCTTGAACATTGGTCAAATTGAACACGCTGAAAGGATAATTTTAGAGAAAATATTGACAACTGAGTTTGCTGAAATAATTGGGGAACGTGAGTCTGGAACCTATTATACCATGAATGAAGTTTTAGAAAATTCTTCCGAAATTCGAGCTGTTTTGTGCGTAGCACATTTATTGGTACCTTTGCTCGATATCCGTCATCCTCAACAAGAAGCTGAATCTCTTGCTATTAATGGTCAGTATTGGCCATACGGTCGTGGAGTTTTTGTCTCTCACAATGGAGACTTTGCAGCTTGGATAAATGTACAAGACCATTTAAGAATACTTGTGAGTACACCAACAGACTATCCGGCAAACATTGGTTATGCTTATTCTAAAGTAGGACGAGCCATGAATTATTTGGAGGAACAATTACATTTTCGAGAAAGCTACTTTTTAGGCTATTTATCTTCAAGGCCTTCGTTTTTGGGAACCTCATTGAAAATATCATTCATTGTCGAACTTCCAAATTTAATTAAAGAAATCGAAAATTTACGGCATTTGTGCATGGTTCGAGGATTAAACATGATAGCGAATAAAGAAGATAACACTGTCAGAATGGTAAATATGCAGAGTTTGAGCATTACTGAATGGAGATTATTCCAAGATTACTGCAATGCTGTAACCAATATTCTTCAATTAGAAAAAGATATGTCATTGACAAATTCGAAGCAAATAGCGGCAATGCTGGTAAAGATTTTCAAAAGAAAGAAAAATAGTTTGGGAGGCGAGGGCTAATTAAATTGTATATAAATGTATTTTTGTAAAATAAACAATATAATGAAATTAATATTAACTATCAAATTAGAATTCGAAGAAATGTTTACGTATTTATGTATATAAATTTTAACATTAACTTTTAAAATGATCATCATCCACCACAAACATATATAATATCGTTCAAATATTTATTATATCAACTAATCGTTCCGCATCACTAATTTGTATATTATGTTTTTTAAAATGCTGTAAAAGTAATGTCCATTATGTATGTAGGCGTATTATAATGTACTCTTAACTTAATGCTATGATATGTTCATGATATTTTAAATGTAAGCAAAGCTATATCAATTCTTACATTCATGAATGATAAGAATTTAAAAAATAATTAAAAAAAATAATTAAATAACTAATTAATACAAAACTAAAAAGTTGTAAATAATATTTTACTTTCTTCGTAAATAATACTGAAAACTATTTAATTTTAAAATTTATTAGATAACAAGGAAATAGGTTTAATACAGCATAACACATTAAATTCATCCCCATTAGCTGTTTTATCTAATTTTTAATTAGGTTAGTAAATTATTTACTTACTTATTTATATGTAATTTTATAATTAAAATTAATAAATTTAATTGTGTTTGTGTTGTGTTTAAAAAATTTATGTTTTTAAGTATATTTTTGTGAGTGTTCAAAACTTCTTCTGTAGCTATATTTCACCGCAATCTCGTTTTGACTATAAAAGTTCAGTAGAGATTCTCATGATGTTTGTAAAAATTATAGAAATTAGAAATATATAAAAATTTAGAAAATTCAACAAGCTCATAAGCAAAATTGTAATTCCATAGCTTTTCATATGTGAAAAGTGTTTTACACTCTAAAAAAAATGACGTTATCAGTATCTTAATGATAATTTTGATAATCCTTTTGTTTTTTTTTTCGCTTGATTCAAAAGTAAATTTCTGTAAAATGATTTTGACCCTTAATAAGAATTTAATTTAAATTTTTTCTATTTATTTCAATTTATAGTACCTTACAGCAGCAATATTTTGTCTGGTCAATATATATATAATTTTTCCCTCCGAAATAAAATAAAAAATTATTTTTCTTATCCACTCTATTAAACGAATTTTCACAGATGATCAGTGAAAATGAAAAATGAATGATATATCCTTTTTTATTGATACGTCAAACTTAATTTACATACATCATATGTTTTTATAATATTAAAAAAGATTCGTTGTCCTGTCCGTGCCTTGAATTGGTAAATAAAGAGTATTAAGTTGAAGAATGTCTAAATTTAAATGTCCTTTTAATTCGTTTCAAAACTAAAAAAAAAAAATTAATATATACGTTATTACAAAGTAATTTATCTATTTACTACAATATGAATTTTCATTTTATATTTTTCAGTGGATAAAAGATTAGACAAACCAATTTTCAAAACAGAACAAGGACAATATTTGGCAAGCAGTAAGTGGTTGAATTTCCTTGATCTTAAAAAACCACTAAATTTACCTTCAGCTCTAGGAGATCCACTGATTAAGGGGTTATCCGAAATAGCTGATAAACATCCAGCTGATCCTGTTGCTTATTTGGCTAAGTTCTTGGATAGCTATTTGAAACATCGAGACTCAACTGCAAATAATAATATTCAAAATATGAACGAAAATAAAACTCCGGGTGCTGGTGATGTTCCATTTGATCAAATGATAGTACCAACTCATATTGCAGCAAGAATGAATAAGCAAAGCGCGCCAATAGCTGATGATATCAAACAAATTGAAAATACAGTTGAAAGCTTACCTACGCCAGATGAACAAAACTCAACTCCTAAAGCAGAAGACCGAGATGAGCATGGCCAAAGTATGTTGCATTTTGCTTGTGCTCGGTCACATGGTAGAAATTCATTGCTCAATTTAATTGAAGAAAGTCAAATCGATATAACATACAGAGATGAACTTTATCGGACTGCTCGAGATGTTTCGCTACAAGCATCTCAGTTGGGAAATGCCAAAGAAATAGATAAATATGTAATAAGATTAGCTTCGAATGGTAATAAAAAGAGGAATATTTAGTTTCAGTTTTTGTTATAAAAATCATTATAATAAGTTCGAACTTAATAATGGTTTTTTTGACAAATATAATTTAAATTCAAATAAATTTTAAAAACAAAAATTTATGAACTTATGCTTTAGGTGATATTGATCCATTTGAAAACATGTTGATCTCAGGTTATGATCATATACTTGATGTGACCGATGATACTAACAATGATATATTCGAGGTTTGCAATTCTCGAGGAAATGTGGAGCTCTCAAAATTTTTGCAAGAATTTCATTCTTTTGAGGTGAGCTCAGATATAAAGTTTGTATTGATGTAATATAAAGTTGTATATATAAAATTAGACTTACATATAATACTGGGCATTCCACCTTATACTGCACATTATTAAAAGATATAATAAATCTATCTATCGATATATATATATATAAATTCTATTTATGTTTGAACTTATAAACTTATAAACCAATAAACCAATTTGGGCAATACCAGTACCATTGGAAAGAATATTTTCCGTAGATGGTTTTATGCTGTTTTTTTTATGATATATGGTCGACTATTTGCGGCGGTTGACAATTTTTCCGCCTTCACCATTTTGCGAAATTTGTATTTAATTTTAATTATTATTAATAAAGACTAATTTTTTATTTAATGTTGATGCGTGATAATTTACATTTCTCATAGGAAAAACGAGAAGAGCTTCATCAAGCCGTACGAGAAGGCAATTTTGAACATGTCAAGGATTTGACTGAAAATGGAAATAAAATTGTGAAAGCTAAAAACTATTATGGTAAGCATAACAACTTTTTGTAAAAATATTAATTATGAATTAGGTGTATTTTATAAAATCTCAGCATTTTACCTTGCGTCCGTTAAGATATGAACATAAAATATTTAACAATTTATTATAATATATTGAATCCGTTTTTTTATAACTTATTCGCTTTAAAAAAATATGGTTTTTGAACTCCTACGCTATAAGATAATAAATGAGGGGAAAATATTATTATTCATTAATTAATTTATTTTATTATAATTATTATATTTATTATTGAAGGTAGTGCCGTCGAAAATTTTAAAACAGCATGTTTAGTTTTTAGATATATAATCATTATAAACTCAATACATTTGAAATCTTTCTTTGGAAACTGCTTTATATATACAATGTGTTAAGTTATAAATTATTTTATGTTTTATTTGTTCAATGTATAAATAGTTTATTATGTCAACATTAAATGTTGTTTTATTATTTTCTACAGGTCGAACCGCTTTACATATTGCAATATTAAAGGAAAACGAGGATATTGTTGATTATCTTTCAAATATTAGTCCTGAAACATTATACATTGGGGATAATGTAAGTTTAATCAGACTAAAAGAACAAATCGCTTTTTGTTATAAGAACTTTGATATTGAGAAAGTTAGGAACTGTGAGCAATCAGCTTTAAACTGATCGTTTTGGATCTAAAAGCTTATGCTTAAAATAATAATAAAGATGACAAATAATTAGGTTTTTTCTTTTTCAGCTGGAGCGCACACCTTTACATTATGCAATGGGTGTTAATGCTGTAGAAACAATAAGCCGTATTTTGATACGAAAAGGTGCCAAGAGAACAGCTAAAGATTTAAAAGGAAGACAGCCAAGTTATTATTTTATGAATAAATCAGATATTTTAAGATTACAGGAAGAAGAAGAAGTTGATCGTTAAGTTATTATTAAAAAAGATAATTATTCTTGAAAGTAAACGAAAATTGTTAATTTTTTTTTTATTTTACTAATGCGTATTACTGATTATAAAAAAATTAATCTTTTTTTAAGAAATTTATATTGTGCCGTATCGTATTTTGTGTAAAATATTATTGTTGACTAAATTTTTAAACAATTTTTATAAATTAAAAATTTGAACTACTAACACAAAAATTATCAATTTTGATATTAAGTTTATGATAATTTTCTGCATCTGTGGGTTATGTACAATATTTATTTAAAATTTTTTTTTTTGCATTTATTGTTTTTAATGTACTATAATGCATATTATAATCAATAAAAATATATCAAATAAACATCACAATAAAGAATTTTTTACTTTTTTAGCCCGTTTTCCGTCAAAAATGATAAACCAAAGGTCCATCCGTCTGTCCGCCACTAAAATGCTTATATCTTTTGAACCATAGTTAATCTATTTTTATTCTTTGAAACCCAAAATATGCCTTATCTCGTTCACTTTCAAACGTTTAGATTCTATCATTTAGGTGTTAGAGGCTTGCATTTTACAACCAACAAAGATTCTAAATTATTTTTATACAGAATTTTCATAATTTTTAAATTTTATAAAAGTTGAAATATGGATTCTAACGAAAATTAGTAAGTGGGTAGATGCATGATTAAAACCCAAGCATTCGCATTAGGATCTGGACTTCGATGAAAACAAAATATTATACTAAATAGTATATGTATGTTAAAAATAGTTATTTCCGTTTGCCGATTTTAATAAAAATTTTATATTTTGTCCTTGAAAGCATATTTTTACTTTATTTTAATTTAAAGTTATTTTTACCACAAAAAACCCGATTTCAGTTTTGATAGCTTTCACAGAACACTGCACAAAGCAGATATACAATTTTTATTTATTTCGACTTTTATCAGTATAGCTAAATCAAACTGATAAGATTAAAAACAAATATTTATGTTATTTAGTTTGAAAAAAAGAATTTAGTAATATTTTGGTAGCTTAAATTTAAAGTAATTATATTTATAGAAAATTATGACAATAATAACAGAAAATAAATTCTGGCTTAAAAATGTTACAAAGAAGAGAGGTAGAATCTAATTTAAATCGATTAGAATTTTTATTTAAAAAGGAGTACATAAACTATTTTAGAACCAGTTCTTAATAAACCTGTGTATTCTTTTTAAGATTAGACTTGCTTTTTGATCTGGGGGTATAGTATATGCACTCGAGCCTCGATTTGCATCTAGTTTCAAGAAAAGCCGAAAAGATGCCAATTGAAACATAAATTTGCGCCTTTATGAAGAGATTGGTTTCAAATAAAAAAAATCTATTTTTTTTATTTTTAAAATATGATTTAATCGTAGAAAAATTTTTTTTTTTTACAAATGGAATATTGGGAGTTAGAATTTATAGATTTTATTTTGTTTTTTTAATGTTTTTCGTGAAAATTATGTATCGGGTATATAGTTACTCTTTATCCTCGTTGAAAATGATAATGTTGTTCTTATTAATCTTATTAACACTTCACACAAGAGTAAGAAAAGATGGAACACGATTTGCATTATCGATTTCAGTGACTTTTGTGATTTTTATATCGTTCAAAATTAATCAAAATTAACACTCATCGGATAATGATTAACTTGCCATCTTAATTATATATAATGCGCGTTAGATAATTCTCCCTTTAAAATAATTCAAAAAATAAAAATTTTAGATAGTTGGTTTGAATTTTGAATTTATTGAGTTTTGTTATTTTATATAAGTACTGGAACTAGCTTATATAGACAGAAGGTAATAAAACTAAGCTCATTTTGTGATATGGTGAGCATAATTGGTTAATTGGTTAAGTACTCGTAGTTTTATGTTAATATTGTATAAGTATTTGAAGTAATATTTTCACTTGAATTTAGTCAAACTCTGAATTTTTTTTTTTGGACTTTATTCTTTAAATTTGTTTATTTTTTGAATTTTTAAGCAATCTTTTATAAATATTATCTATAGTTTGTAAATTTTATAATTAGTCCTTAGCTTACTTTTATCTACCTAAACTTTTGTAAAAAGTAAAATCCAAATAGCTTGTAATTAGTTTAATATTAAACTGTTAGCTGTTAATTGAATAAAATAAAAATAAAAAATAAAAATAAAATAAAAACTAAAAATCTAGATTTATCAGGAAAGTTAATAAAAGATTGTTCTTTTTTTTTAAATTGCTTAACCGGTTGTAAAGGTTAAAATTTATCATAATGATTAACTTACTAACTTGTTATGTACCTTTATTCTACAAACTATATTAAAATAGCTTTCATATTAGTTAGATCCTAACTAATTGCCTTAAAAAAACAAATGTCTTCATATCCTGTGAAAATAATATTAATTTCATTCATAAAGCAAACTTTTTTTTTTCAGTATCTTATGGCGGAATAAGATTTATTCAATATGTGCTCGTTTTATTTGGCTTAGCAATTGGTTACAGTGCTCTTAGAGTTAATTTGTCTGTAGGAATTGTGGCAATGACTAACAAAAATCATACAAATTCGGATTTCGAGGTAAATAAATATAGTTTCATTGACAAAATGAAAATCAATCATTAAATTTCATCAAGAACTTATATGTTATATACATTTTTACAGACATTTGATTGGGGATCATCTACCAAGCAGACTTTATTAGGCTCAATTATGTGGGGTATTGTTTTTAGTCAAATCCCAGGAGCGTTCTTTTCAAAACGATTTGGCTGCAAATATGGTTTAGGTGGATCAATTTTATTGGCATCAATCATTACAATCACAGCTCCAACTTTGGCATTTATTGGAGGTTGGGAAGCATTTATGTTTTCAAGAATATTGTTAGGTTGTGTACAAGGTTTTATCTTTCCTTCAATTCAAATGTTTCTAAGTAAATGGGTGCCAAAAAGTGAATTGGCACGGGTGAATGTATTTTTAGGATCTGGAATGATTTTAGGAATTTTTATTATGATGGCTTCTAGTGGTAAAATTTCATCTTTACTGGGTTGGCCGTATATTTTTTACATATCAGGTGGAATGGGCATTGTATGGGTAATACTGTGGTTTTTATTTAGCGCAAATACTCCGGCTGAACATAATAGAATATCGGAAACAGAAAAAATATACATTCAAAGCTCCTTAGGGCATAACAATGAGACACATAAGCAATACATTCCAACGCCATGGAAGGATATATTTACTTCAATTCCATTCTATGCAGCATTATTGACATTTACATGTAACGCTTGGTTACAAATTTTAATATTGACAGAATTACCAGTATATATAAACGGCATTTTTCAGCTTGATATCAGTGATAACGCTTTACTATCCTCAACTCCTTATTTAACTAGATTTTTATTTGAATATGTCCTTATTGGAATTGAATATGTTATATCGAAAAAACAATTAATGTCGATGCAAATGAGTAGAAAATTCTTCACTATTATTGGTTTATTAGTACCAGCTTTATGCTTAGGTGGTTTAAATTTCATTCCTAGAGATTACGTTTTTTCGTCTGTTCTGGTCTTAATAATTGCGAATTCATTTAATGCAGCTTTGGGTTTGGGATGTAGTCTGGCAGTTATTGATATGGCACCTAATCATGCGAGCATGCTATTTGCGTTAACTGGGTCTACTTGCAGCGTGTTGAATATTATAATGCCGATTGTAGTGGCAACAGTTGTGTCGGATGAAAGTAACCAGGATCAATGGCAAATTATATTTGCAGGGTCATCAGTTTATTTAATAATTGGTTGTATTATCTATTTTATTTTTGGTTCTAATGAAGTTCAAAGTTGGAACGAGTCACGAAAGAAAAAACAAGATGAATTAAATAGAAACCAGTGATCAATCTGATGTGCAAACAAAATTAGAAAGTTTGGAAAATGAGTTTTTTATTGAGTAATCAGATGATTAGATTGAACATATCAAAGCAATGTCATCATAACTTAAAATCTGTTATATTAAAAATATTAAAATATAAAAAGTTGTATATTTCCTAATTGAAATTTCTCTAAAAAAATGTTTCCTCTGTCAATCGTGGACAAAAAAAAAACTCAAAAAAATTATGCAATTGTATCAAGTCAATATCATAGAAAGTTTAACAGCTTTACGTACTAGATTTTGACATTTGATTATCACGGATTCGAGATTGTGGTACATTTATTTAAGCAAAACATTTTTTAATTAATATAAAAATAATAAATAAATAACTATGTTCCTATGTACATATTTACTCAGTTTGGGCTCATAGCTTTAAAGATTCAATATAAAATTTTTAACAACATTTAAGCGGGCAAATATATTTAGTTAAGCTTATGACGGCTATATAAGTTCTATTATTTATTGTAAGGTGATATAAATTTAAGAAGAAAAGAAAATTATATTTATCTATATATATTACATTTATGTTTATTTATAATTACTTTTGTACATAATTATATTATATGCTGAGAAAATAATAAAAAAAAAATTTGTGTATAATAGTATAATATCGGAATCCTTGGGATGTAACCATTTTTTTAAGTTCCCCTAATATATCTATATCTATCTACATACGAATTTTAATTATTATCCGTTTAAAATTATAAAATTTATAAAAATTGTATATGAAAAGTCTTTAAAACCCTTTGCTGGTTGAGAGCCTCCAACTCCGAAGTCCGAAAGGTAGAATTTCAACTTTTTTTAGTCGAAGTGAAAGTGAACGAGATTGCGCATGTTTTGGTATTTAAAGAATAAAAATCGATTGGCTAGTTCACAAGCCTTTTAGTAACTTACGGAGCCAAGATAATCAGGAATTATCACCCAAATAAAATGAAGAGGATGATTTTAGGCCCAAAATATTTTAAATTTGAATAAAATTTTTCCGTGACTTCCTGAAAAGGAGTTAAACCTCTTTTATCGCAACTTAAGTCGTTTAGCATAAAGTGATAGCAAAGTCATATACTCAGAAGAAGCATAAAATTTTCATTCCTCATCTCATTTTTTTTGTTCTACTTCCTTCGTGTTATTTATTATTAGATAGTTTTTATTGATGGGAAATTTTTTATTTATTAAATCTGAATTTTTTTTCCAACTTGATCTTGATCTTACTATCTAATTGAAAAATGCTAAATCTTTCTTCAAATTAAAATATTTAATTTTTTTATATTATTTTAAATTATAATATTTTGTTGTAATTTAATTTACGTTTATTTAAAATAAAAAAAGTTTATTCTAATTTTCTCTATTATTTGTGAGGAATTTTCAACCCACAATAACAAAAAAGTTTTAATGAGATTTCAATTATCAAACTTCTTCAGTGCTAAAAAATACATATGTACCTTCAAGAGAAAAACATTTTTATTGTAAATTTCATCAAAATCTAATACTTGGAAACATAATTGAATTAATATTATATTAACTAAAAATAACAATTTTTAGAATATTTTTTATTTCTGACGAACATACATTTCAATTTGATAGTTTTTTTTTTTTACTTAAACTGTCAATTAATTTTTTTACAGAAACGCTGCACAATTATTCCCATTGAGTGACGTAAACTATGAAATGCGAATATAAGCAGACATTATTATTAGTTTTTAGTGATAAAGATGAATAAATAAAAATAATTTTACCCACAAATGAGAAAAAAAAAATTTCTAATATTGAACTTTGGACAGAAATTAAAACATCAATATCGTTGTGGGTTCGATAAAATTGAAAACTTCTTCTCAAAAGAATTAAATTAATGTGGAATTTATATAAGTTATTCCATCTTCAAAAATGTTTGCTCCAAAAATTATAGTATGCTTTATTTTGTGTTTTTTGTTCAATTATTAATAAAAGTATTTCCATTTATAAGTATTGTAAAACCATTAATTACCATACATTTTATGTATTATCTTACCAAATACATTTGGCTTAAAATTAAAACTGCTTCCAGGGAAGATAATAAAGCGTTACACGTCGCACTAAAATATTTTTCCTTAATCGTACCAATAAGTTATTTTGTGTGTTTTTATTTTTTTTTAATAGTTTGTTATTTTATTAAATTGAATTACATTTATTCAAAATAAAACTTAAAAATAAGTGAATTAATTAACTCAATTACTTTTATTTACTGTCCCTTATAATCGGGATCTCTAAATTAATTGTTTGTCTTTATTTAAATAGGTTTTCTGTATATGATCATTACAAAATTTAATTGTGACTTTATCGTTACATTACATCATTTGAAAAGTTATAAAAAAAAACAAATGTTTCATTTCTTATTTTTAATTTTTGTAAAATTTAAATTTAAAGGGATGCAAGGAAATAAATGCTTGAATTGATTTTGTGTGTTTTCAATAACCCATTCACCAAATGGTTTGTTGATGTTAATAAAAATATGAAATTAAGGAGGACTTATAATAAAGCCATAATTCATATAAAATTTAAAAAATGCGACATCTCATATTTTATTATTTCTGCTACTGTATCCATCTATTAATAAAAGATCTAATTAATAATTATAATTCAAAACAATGTGAAATTTGCAATTTCCAGTAACGATCAATTAAAAAATTAGTTTCATTACCAAATTCTGATGATGACAAAAAAAACGTTGACTCAAAAAATTTTTTTTTTGCTTTGTTTAATATAATTACTACGAATTAACATTTAATACCATTTTATTTATTATTATTTTTTCATTCAGAACTCCAAAAAAAAAAATGCTGATAAATATTTTTTATATTATTGATTTTGATTGATAACATTTGAATTTGATTAACATGCATAAAATATTGCAGAAAAAAATTTATTGTAAAAAAATATTGATATAAAATAACAGTTCGAATGGTATTTACATTTTGTACTTACATAAATGTATCTGTCTGGAATTGGTTATAATTTTTAATATTTTTTTGTCATCCTAACTCGAATATCGTATTATAATTTCTAAGTATTGTCCAAATACCTCTAAATGACTGAAATAAAAGTAAAATTTAAATTATTTTAAAAATACACTTTGAAAATAAAAAAAATATTGATGATATACGCACCTGTTCTAAATTAATGTTAACAAACAACATTGTATGTATATCAGAATAATTTCGAAATTCTATAACTTATTTGAGCGATCTGTTAGATAACGTATGAAAAATAGACTCCTTTCTTTTGGTTCATTTCAATTCAATTCAATTCAATTGAATAATATAAACTTCTTTAAGTACATATTTTTCAATTATAACGAGACGATTATTTAAAAATCCCGAAAATTTAAGCGGTATTACTAACACATTTAATTTATATTAAAACTAATGCCTTGTTCAGACAATGAAATTTTATCATGATAATCTTACTTTTTGTGATTATCATTCTTTTTTTCATGATTTGCTCATACAAAAAAAGTGTCATCGGAAATCATGATTATCGAAAATCATGAAAAATTTCAGGGATAAGTTTATAGTTTTTTACCATCCATGTTACCCATTTCCACTCATTCCTAGTTATTTTTGACTTTTATTTTTGACATATTTTCTTTATTTACAAAACAAAAAAAAATTTGAGTAGCAAATAATATTTATGTTTTTATTTTGTTTGCTTTCATGTTGTTTACTTTTTTTGTTTTCGTTCATAATCGCGTTCACACACGTTTTCAAAGTATGATTATCTACGTAAATCATGATTACGAAATCATGATTAAGTCGTTGTCTGAACAAGGCATAAACTTCTCGATAATTGTAAAAAAAATACAGAAAAAGTACCTATAAATATTATTCTTAATTAATTTCTGATGGAAAACGGGCTAAAAGTTAGGATGAGTTTTGGCGCATTTAGATCTACATAGATGATTATGATTAGTTTAGAATTTTCAAAACTTTATAACTAGTGTCTTATGTTTTTAAAACTGTCAATTCATGCCTCAATATATATAATTATATTTTTAATTTAAATTTAGTTAAATCTCAGTTATATTATAAAATGTTTTAAATAAAATAACAATAACATTTTAGTGAAAGTATGCAAAATATTGTCGTCTACTAAAATTTAGATTAATATTATTAATAGAATAATTGAAGTAGAAAAAAAATATAATATAACAAATATGAATGAACCTGCAAAAAAGTATTTTTGTGATACAAATTTTTACTTGTTTAATTGAAGTGAATAAACTGTGATCAGTGTCTACTATTCTGTAAAAATTAATTTATGCACTTTATAATCCAGGCATACCTCATTGACATCGCCCCGTCAACGTTGTTTAAATGTACCATCGCTATCACATTACGACGGTAATCAACCTTGTTTCATCTAACTCCGTGTTTTCTTGGAACAAATTAACGACGTTAATATGGGTATGCCACCAAGTTATATGTGGGGGTTTAGAAAACAAATTACTCAAAAAAAAATTATTTGCTAGAGATTGGTTTTATTAAAATAAAATTTTTAGCTCTTTTTGTATTATAGCTACGGAGAAAGTTTAAGAAATAAGGCCTGATTATTCCTTCATTCCCGGAGCTTCACAAAATTATATATTCACTTTTATATCTTTTAATTTAAAAATATGTATTAAGATTAAGTTTAAATATTGATTAGGGTAAGCATATTAGATTATGTATATAGATTAAACTAATAAAAATTCAATTCAAATAAATTACTAACTACAACTTTATTATAATGATCGTAAAATAAAAAATATTATCAAAATAAAAAAGTTTATAAACTTCTTATACATATATTAAATTTCAGTGTTGTTTCTACTGTGATAGCTATAAGATCAGAATATTTCTGATCTTAAATTATATATTAATTTCTTAATTATTATAAATTTAATTTTTTTTTTTAATTTTTCGGCAAAATGGTTGAAACCACAAATAATTCTACTGTAAATAATTTTCGGGAACAAAATGGCATAAAATTAAATGAAAATGGAATTTCAGATGAAAAATTGGAAAATAAAATTGAATTTAAAACAGAATTTCAATGGACTATTACTTCTTACATGATTGGAGTTCATTTATTAGGATTTTATGGTTTATATTTATTAATCACTGGATCAGCCCCGCTTGCTTTAGGGGTTTGGGGTTAGTTGGTATTATTTTTGATATATTTTAATGAAAAATTGAGGATTTATAAAATATGAAGCTGTCACCAACAAATAAGATCAGTGATAAAATATTGACACGATCTTCGAGTGTGTTTTTTCAAGCTTCCAAATTTTTTTGTTATTTAGTTATTTTTTGGCTTTCCCAAATTAAATTGAAAAATTATACTTATTTTTGAATTTGTACACGAACATATTTTAAAATGAAAAATTTTAGCCACATTTTTATAATTCTGTTCGAATGTCATATAAAAAACAACACAAACACTTAGATCAAGTGGACAATTGAAAAATTCACACAAATTCCAGCCCGAGGTGGGAATCGAACCAACGACCGAACACACTGTAGAATAATGACAATACCACTACACCATGACGGCCGACATTGTGAATTTAAATTAATTCAGCATATTTTAAAATTAAAAAAATTTATTTATCTCCTCAACAATTATAGACTACACGTATACTTTTTTGTAAAGCGGAAACATTATAGAGTAGGTTTTTACATACATATACTTTTTTTATATTAGAGACACGATCGTTTCGTGAAATCGCTGAAATTTGATGATAAAAAATTAAAAATAAAATGTGCAAATTAAAACAAAATTAAAAATTCTTATTTTAGTGACGGCAATGAAAAGTACCATCAACAAAATCTGATTAAAAAAAATTAAATAATTTATTCGCCCTTACTTGACGTAACGAGATAATTTTAAGCATGTGATTGAATCTAAAATTATAATCTTGTTAAAATATATTTTAAAATATGTTTTTAAAACTTTTTTTAAATGGATCGCCTCATATCGTATACAGTACTTGCTAAAATTTCCAAACCGATTTTATTACACGAAAATTTATATAAGAATATTATAATTATAAATTTTCTCTTTAGTAGGTTGAAAAACTACAAGATTTCATGCTTGATTGAATTTTTTTTTAATCTAAATTTGATACAAGTTATAGTTATTTTTAGCTATTAATTTCTTTATCTCTATTCATTAAACATTTACATTACTTTCATTATAAAACTGAAGTACCTAGTTTAGTTTAAATATACGTAGTACCAGAATTGAATATGCATCTCTAGAAAGAAAATATTCCGGTTTTAATATGTGTGATCAATTTATTTATATTAAACAATAATTTTGCTTCAACGAAATCTATTTTCGCGCTTGAATCTAAGCTTTAGCTCTAACAATTAAATTTATCTTTAGTTTGAAAATATAAATGTAATATTTTTCGAATACCTGCGCTGTACATTTTATTAAATTTTTTATTTCTTATTTACGAATAAAATGAGCCGCAAAATTTTAGTGGAATCAAAAAGTTATTAAATATCTAAAATATTTTGATGAAGTTATTTATTTTACACACTCAAAAAATAACATTAAACGCTGAAATAAATCAAGTGATTACGAATTTTTAATGCTACATTCCTACAATGTCGTATTAGAAATTAAAGTTAATATTCTTATTTATTTAAAAAATTGAGTATATAGAATTTTCATTTTTAATACCTATGTACAATTTTTGAATTTTTAATGTGGGAATAAATCGTAATCAAGTTACATTTCATTTGACAAATTTAATTTACATGAATTTTTAAACTTAAAGTAGTGAGTATTAGTGAGCAGTGGACTTGCGTAGTATACAATTTTTTAAAATAATTTTTAACAATCAATAATATTCCATCAGCTGCATTGTTTTAAAAACATACTTACTTTTTTTTATTAAATTATTTCAAGCAACAATCTTCAACCACTTTTAAGTAGATTAGCGATAGCTAATTTAAAGTGTTATATATTATATTTAATTATAAAATTCAAGAAGTTTAATTTTAATTCAAAGTTCTTTATAAAAAAATTTTCATAATAGTACTTATGTTTAGTTGATTGAACTTTTGACCATGATGCTTATGGAATAAATTTTGTATTCTTTTTCATTATTCTATTCTTGAAACAATTTAAAAATGTGGATACATCTATTTTAAATAAAAGTATCTATACATTACGAATATTATTAAATTGGTTTATTAGCACGGAAGCTGAAGGAAATGTCTTCATATAGTTTTTTATTATTACATTTATTTCAAACAAAATAGTGTTAACAATTATTTAATACTTATAATTATTGTATATTTGTGACACTTATAAAAATTTGTTGAAAGATTGATCGAACAGCTGCTGTAAATTAGCAATAAAAACTTAACGACTCACTAGAGTTAATACTGCTCTGGAATAAAAAGAGAATTAGTGAGAAAACTTACTGTTTATTGAAGTAGATGAAAAATGCGCATAATCATTTTTCTTGTTTCTTCAGTTACTTGTGAGGCTTCAGTGTTGTCTATCATTTAAACACGGCAAAAATATAATTGTACCTACTGAAAACAAAATTTTCTTCGGATAAAAATTTCCCTAATAAATATGACAAATTCCCGTGAACCTGATTCAAATGATGGAGATAATATTAGGGATATTGGAAACAAACTTAATAAACATGAAACTAAAATTGAATATAAAACACAATTTCAATGGACAATTACTTCTTACATGATTGGAATTCATTTGTTAGGATTTTATGGATTTTATTTAGTATTCACAAAAGCCCCAATATTATTAAGTGCATGGGGTAAGAGAAAGAACTTAAATAATTCATAATATTAAATATACATAAAATAATTAAAAGTTTTGCTGCACTAGAACATAACTGATTATAATAGCTTTGAATTTAGAACATGATTTAAAGATAAAGTAAAATTTTTGTTTTAAAATTGTTACTATTTTTGAGGAAAATAAAAACATTTTCTTTTTCTTATAAAGTATTTACCAGATTTGCAATTTAAAATTTTTTATGTTTAAGATTCTTAGAATTTAATACTTCTTTCAGGATTTTTTTATGAATTTACCCTGTTTTTAATTGTCTAATATTTTGATACAATTATTTCTTTTTAGGATATTTTCTATATTTTTGGAGCGTTGTTGGAATATGCGGTGGTAGCCACAGACTATGGAGTCATAGATCATATAAAGGAAATATACCATGCAGATTGTTTTTCATGGTAATTCAAACATTGGCACATCAAAGCTCTATTTATGTTTGGTGTAGATATCATCGATGCCATCATAAATATGCCGACACTGATGGTGATCCACATAATTCAAGGAGAGGTTTCTTTTTTTCGCATTTAGGATGGGTTGTTACAATAGAACATCCCTATGTTACAGAAAAATTGAATTCTATTGATATGAGTGATTTGGAAAAAGATTCAATTGTGATGTTCCAAAAAAAGTAAGTACAGTGTGGAATGAATAATATATTTCTTAATATTGTTGCATGATCTCTTGGAAATATCAAAATTTGATTGTCGGTCTCGATAAAGGCTTAGTAAATCAAGCTTTGATTTATATTTCTGAGACAAATTCAAATCTTAAAACCCAATTTTAAGATATTTTTATTCTAGAAAGCAATTCATTATTATTACTTGATATTAGCCTTAGTACTTTTGATTACATAAATCCATCGAGAGCAAGTTATTTAGTTTATGTAAATTTTTGTTATATTTCCTGTTACTAATTTTTGGTATCTCAGATATCTTTAACACCTATTCCGTATTTATAATAAATATTTTTTTTTATATTAAACCGCATTTAATTAGTAGTAAAATTTTCTATTTTCAGATACTTTATATATCTTGTACCAATTATAAGTTATTTCTTGCCCGCTTTCATTCCTTACTATTTTGGGGGTTATGATTTCTGGCAAGCATTCTGCATTTGTTCGGCAGCTCGTTATGTAGTTGGTTTGCATTCAATAATGGCAGTAAATAGTGTAGCTCACGCTTGGGGTTTTAGACCATTTGACAAATCCATATTTCCAGTTGAAAATCCGATAGTTTCTTTCTTCGCAGTAGGTGAAGGTTATCATAATTATCATCATATTTTCCCTTGGGATTATAAGGCAGCTGAATTTGGTACTGAATACTTTAATCCAACAGCTATGGTTATTACATTTTTTGGTAAAATAGGTGAGTTTTAAATAAAACTTTAATTTATAAAGTATCTAATATCTTTCTTACAAATATTTAAGTTACAAAATGAACATAACCTGTTTTTTAGGATGGGCTTATGATCTTAAAACTGCTTCTCGAGAGCTGGTGCGTCAAAGAATTTTGAAAAAAGGTGATGGTTCACATGTGCTGTCTAAGGAAACAAATGTCGACAACTTAGTTAAATATTTGGATCATGAACTTGAAGATAAAGTTATTTATGGTTGGACTGATAAGGATATGGCTGAGTGTGATAAAAAACATGTTGTTATAACAAATAAAGAAGATTAAATGTATTATGAAGCGATATTTAATAAAATAAATTCAGAGACAAATATAAAGTTTTAAGTTTTGTTCTTTCTTTATCATCATTATGTAGAATTATGTAGAATTATATATTTGGCATATGAAAAAATGTGGTTATTTGTTGGAATATTATTTATTTTCTTAAAATTTATAAGTATAAATTGGACATTCAAATTGTTTTTGTAATGAATAAATTTCATAACATTCTTTCATAACATTTAATACGATTTTATTTAGTTTCAAAATTGTCTGTCCTAGGTTTGGCAATTAATATTATTACAGGGTAGCTAGTAAAGTTGTTTTATTTTGTATTATCAACAGATTGAATTTGAAAGGAGTGTCATAATAATTCGTACTGGTATAGTACGATTCAAATCACTTGACCAATGAGCTTTTAAGAGAGGGTAAAATTTGAATAAAATTATTATACAAAAATTGCATGAGCTTTTTTCTTAAATAATTTCCCCTAAATTTTGTATGCATTTTTTAATGGAAAGGGAAAGCTTTGCATAACGGATTGGTCAAGTGATTTGAATCGTACTATAGCATAATTATTTATTGAATATCTTTCAATATCTTTGATTCGATAACTACCATAATTTTAAAATATTGATTAATTATTTTAAAAAATCGCGTACAGTTTGTAAAAATTCGAATGGAAAAGCTTTTCAACCTATTATTTTAATATTTATAAGCTTATTTATATATAAAAGCTCGTTTTATTTGAATGTGAATTAAATAAATAAAATGCAGAGGGTATAACAAATCTATTTTTGTTCACTTTTTAAAATTAAAAAATGTTAAAATATATGTTATTTTATATTATTTGTAATATAAATTTCAAATATCAGTAAATTAAATTTTTAATTCAAAAATTACATAGCAAAAATAATAATTCTTATTAAGGCGTTAAAAAGGTGGTAAAAACATGAAATCAATATAATTTATAAATAAAAAAAAAAAAGAATAAAAAAATTAAAAAAAATTAAAAGAAAATTCTTCTTAAATTTGGAGACAAACAACGCGACCAGCTTTCGCAAGCTATAATCATATTCATACGATAAAATGTACATACGATTATTTGTTCATACGATAAATAATTTATATGATAAAGTGTCCAGTTTATATGATAAAGAAACGATAAATAGAATGTCCAGCTCACAAAATTATACCGAAATGCAGATAAATAAAAATTATTTAAATAAAATTTGTTTTTCCTTTTTTAAATGAAGAATAATTTTAGAAATAGGACACTAAATAACTGTTAAATAAAAGTAAGTTCTGAAAGTGGTGGTATTGAAAACCATAAATTTATTTTTCTCTAATCGTACAAATTATTCATTTTTTTTTTTAATATCTGTTTATTATATTTACATATTTTTTTAATAAAATTTTTAAATATTAACGTTTTTGTAAATTTTATAGTTAGATTAAAAAGTTTAATAAAAAGAAAAATAATATCGTTATATAAGTAGTCTTCAGTTCACTTGAATATTTTATGAAATTGCTTATATTGTTGTTTGTGGATAAAAAATTTCTTTAAATGAAACACAAATATAATAATACACAGTCGAATAAGTTTATAAAACTTTTTTACTATGAAAAACAACAGCTGTCGATTAGCTCCATTTCATAATATATTATTTTTATTTCATAATACAGTACCGACTCGATCGTTGCAACTAATTAAAACCAGGCGAATTGCAACGACCGCGTTTGTTGCAACCATACATCGCAATCCTCACTCATTTCTCATAAAAACTCATTTGTTTTAACTTTTGAGTGAGGAATGAGGAGCCAAATGAAATGAGTGAGGAAATGAGGCAGTCCTCAAAAGTTTATTTTGTTTATGTTTTGTAATAAAATGAAAAGAATAAAATAAAAAGAAAACAAGAATAAAAATACTGGGTTTGATTATAAAAATGAAGCGAGTCGATGATCCGGCTGGCTGATTGATTTACATGTTTCAATCCATAATACATAAGCGATAGCGCCTACAAAAAAAATCTTGTAATGCAAGCTAACTTTTATCAACATAACCCAGAATATTAATAGGCCTAATTAGTCCTCATTTCTTACTCACTCACTCACAACCATTTGAGGAAATGAGGCAAAAATGAGGTATAAATGATTACCTCGATTGAAGCAAAAAAGTGAGTAACAAATGAGAAATTGCGATGTATGGTTGCAACGACCGAGTATCATTGTTTATAAGGAACCTCTTATAGCAAACTTGCCGCACTTATATAGAATTGATCCGTCATCGTCGCATTGCAACGTTACTGCTATGAGTGTTCTATTTAAACTATTTAAACTATTTGTATAAAAATAATTTGTTGCAACGATCAAGTAAAAAATTTTGAAAGTTGCAACGACTAGGTCTTTCAGAGGAAAATTTTAATGGTTTTTCGGTTGCAACGACTGAATAGTTGCAACTATCGAGTGTTGCATCGATCGAGTCGGTACTGTATATTATTTTTATTTCATAATATATTACTTTAATTTAAATTTATGGATATTATACAAAATACGTAATACCAATTACTGTTCGTAGCAAAAAAAAAGGTTTGGACTTATTCGTTTGTGTACACTGTACGCTATATCACAGAAAAAACCTCTAAACGAGATAATAATTCGAGCGAAGAAAGCTAATTTTGTGCCAGAAAAATAATTCTACCTAGATTTTGTTAACAAACATTCATTGCCGTCATCAGTGACTTGTAATTGTTGACACAAACATCTTGTAATTATATATAAAAAAAAAACTGAACATTCTCAATTCAAAAGTTCCGAACCTATTTTGTATTTAATAGTTAATTTTATAAAATATACAAAATTTAACTGAACACCACCATAAACAATAAATTGCAGAGAATAACTATAATAAAAAAGTAAAAAAAAGAAACATTTGTTTTATATAAAAAAAAGTGATTGAACTCAAAAAAAATAAAAACAAAGTTGATGTTTTTGTTGCCCAAAATATTTACAAACACTTACCGAAAGGTCGGCAAGAATTATAAAAATAAATAAAACTTCTTTTATTTTGTCCTTACGACGACAGTACAATCCAATATTAAAAAAATCTACTTAAATAAAAAATTCCAATTCTAATTTCAATTGAATAAAAATATATAGAACGATAGATACCTCTTAAATAAAATACGAGAGCCACTTTCAACATTTTGATTTAAGATACTTTTATTTTAAGATACCTTGGTCACAATTAGGCGCTAAACATATTTCTTAAATTACTTCAATATCATTATATATATATCAATATAGAATTTAGTTATATACTATAACATAATTATACAAAACAAATATAAAAATTTCTAATCCAAATTTTCTCTTGGTCGGAATCCATTAAAAATTTCAAATAAACTAAATTTTATATGAAAACAATCAAGACACTTGGAAACTTCTAACTCTCAAACTCGAAATCGAATAATCTTATCCTTTTATCGAGATGAAAGTGAACGAGACTACTAATATTTTGGCATTCAAAGAAATAAAATCGAGCGTATTTTTCTTGATGATTCTAAAAGAAACGAAGGTAAGTATTAAGCCTACGCACTCTATTATTATGTATGTCTGGATAATAATAAAAATTCCGTGTAATAAATTCTTAGTAATAATAGGTGTGCGTGGTTATTTTCATTAATGATTAGTTGCATAAATATTTACATAATTTATTGAAAACACATGCGGGGATATCTTTATTATTATTATTTATTTTAATAAAATTACTCAATATTCATTAATTTAAAATTAAGAACATTTTGAATGCAAATTTAAATAATATTGTTTTCATCGAATTTAAATCACAAAAGTTTTATTCGAATTAATTTAAATCTTACAATATACATGACAACAATATTTAAAAGTATGGGCCCGCAAAGCTTTTCTTTAAAAATAAGTCTAGCGGGAAATTTTCATTATGTGTGAAGTGATGCTTTTTTTTTTTTGGAATTCAGTACAATCATGTTTAGCAGTGACTTCATCAAAAATTAGGGTGAATGCATATTCATTTAAAATAATTAAAATTATTTTTTTTATGTGGAAATAAAATTTTCATTAGCTAAAAAGTTTTCGAACAATTTTTTTTTCAAATATAATTTATTAGTTAAATAATGTTTCATTTCTAAAATTTTATGACCAGAAAAGGAGTCATACAGGCTTGACTAGCAAAGAAAGAAATATTTTCCAAGTTATGTATGCAACTATCGAATGTGATGTACGCAATAATCACGTTTTTGTTATTCTTAATTTAGACTTTTTGGCTTGAAGCCAAAGAAAATAATATTGTCTGTCTGGAGATAAATACTATGCATTCATAATTCCTATGTTATATAAATATACAAATTTAGTATGTTCATGTATACGTTTATTTAGAATTAGTAGCTAATAAATAATTCAAAAAATGAAATTAATCAACTTGTAATTTATTCTAAATCATTACAAAGTGTGAAATGACAAGAAGATGAATGTAAAAAAAAACTTATCATATAAAATTTATTTATATTTTGAATAAAATTAAAAAAACAACAAATAAATATGTAATTATTAATTATTTTTGGATAGTATTTAGTAATTAATATTAAAAAGGATCCTTGATATATCTGTCAGATTTTGTATTTTATGTTATAAAACATCTCATCAGGATGTTTTCTAATTTTGTAATTAATTTGATGCTGAAGAACCAAATTACTAATATTACGCGGAAGCACTTAGTGAAATAGTATTCATCGCAATCATTTATCGAAATATCTTATACTTATCTGGAATAATCTTATCGTATTGTTTTGTATTTTTTTTCTTATCAAACACAAACAAAAAGTAATTTCTAACTTCCGAAGACACTTAAATTATAAGCATTATTGAGAAATTTCTAAAATTAAAATGTATTATTTATTCTCTAATCTAATATTTTGTTTAAAAAGATAAAAATAAATTTCCTTTTCATAGCACGTTATTGTCATACTTTATTCAACGATATTAGATAAATTAATATACATTATAGCTATGATTCAAAATATTATTTCTGAAAATTTTAAATTTAAGCTTTCTTAAATGCTATCAATTTAAGTGGATTTAATTAGGCAAAACAATAATGTTTTATTGATAGTGTTTTAATAAGAAAGTATTTATTTTGTACTATCAGATCCATTTAATTAAAGAATATAGAATATTAGATTTCTTATTTAATGAAAGTGTATTGAATTTTTGTATTTTAAAAGTATGAAAACAGTATGTTTTAATTGATCTATTAAAATAAAAAATGCCTACTTATATGTATGTTAATCTGAGGTCAACAAATAATGCCAGAATAGAACCAGAATAGAACCACAGCGTATTGTATTTTTCGCAATTATATATTTATGTAATAAGAATAACGTACCTATGTATGTTTCCTATTGAAAGTAGATTATTTATTTTCTTAAAATTAGATAAAATCAAATGCTTTTTTTAATTTTGTTTAATTCAATAAAAATATTGTCATTATATTTAATTTGCTATCATTTTTATATCATTTGTATAATAATTTCGTACTATTTTGAACATATATGCGTATATAGGTACAAATATAAAAACCATAAAAACTAATGTAGGTTTTAATACTTATATGTATGTATATATAATCACTATAGTTATACTTAATATAATATCAAAAATTGTGAACTCCCATTCGGAATGTAGTACTTTTTTTAAATCTTATTATTTTTATTTATCTTAATTAGAACTAGGTACTATAAATAAATTAATGTATATTACATTGATGTATCGTAGTTAAATTTTTTTTTACGATTTTTAGAAAACACATTAAATGCCACTAATTTTTATAGGTAGCCCAGATGATACATTGTAATTATCAAATTAATTGAATTGCTATATTCTTAAAATAAGTTATAAAATGAATGTTTAAGATTTGTATCTGCGAACATTATCATATTGGTATCAATAGTTTATTTTTTACAACGTTTCCATTGTAAAACAGACTAAATATTATCTTCATCTTATTTACATAGTATATTATATATACTTATGAGCTTTCTAGCATTTGAATAAATTGTATTTAGATTGAAATCTTTTATTCTTTTTATGGTTTCATAATTTATTTATTTTTTTAATGTTATGCTTAGTCGCATAAACTAGTGCGAATGATGGCCAAGGTTTTAATACATAATGCATAACGCACTACATAAATATTCAAATAATATTGCCAACTTCACTATTATAATATGCATTTTACTTAAATTTATATGTACGTCAAAATAAAATTTATTATAAAAATAATAAATTACATATGTAAATAAATAATATGTTTAAATTACTTTTTACATAATACATACGTACATAATTAAATGTATATATAATATCAGACATAATTACTTTAAAATTTTTATTAATTTTTTGTTCAAATAGAAAAATGGTCAACAACAGTGACTGAAATATATTATGTTGAATATAGGGGATTAAAAAATAAATATATTTTACAGATTCTGCAATTCTAGTTTAAAAAATTTCCGGGCAAAGCTGTCATATTGAATAATTATTATAAATTATTATTATAAATTATTATACTTAAAAAAAATAATCAATTTGAATTTTTATTATTATGCTTTCGAAGTGTACGTCATATTTGCGAAAAAAATATTTCCTTTAGAAATTTAAGTTAAATCAATAATTGAATTTTTTTTTTTTGCAATTAATATAGCAACAAAAATTTTCATATTTAATTTAATTATTTCAGAAGAATCTCTCTTCTTTTTTTTTAAATTTTTTTCCTATAAATATAACATTATATAAATTGAGTATACTACATTTGAGCAGGTGATTAAATTCTATAAATGAAATATAAACGCGTGCTGCCAGATTGAAAAGTATGACGACATTTAATCCTTAAGTTTGTGATGATTTGATCAACAAAATCCACAATTTATTCATTATTTAATATCGGTGTTAATAAATTCATATATATGTAATTATATGTAATCATATGTAATTGTTTTTTAATATTAATTCTGCTAAAATTATAAATGTCTATATAAGGAAGATGTACTAACTGAATTTTTTGTCATATTATAGACAGGGGTTTGAAATTATTATTATAAAAAACTTGTAACTGCTCATCTAACTTTAAATATTCACTAATTATTTTTAATTTTTAATGCTTCAGAATGTTTCTCTCATTTTAATTATTATTCTAATTTTCATTTTAAATTTTCATTTTGTATACTATTCATTCTTTCGTTTTTTCTTTTTCATTCTCTCATTTTTTCTTTCACTTTCCTATTTCTCTTTAAAATTTCAATTTTCTCTTTTCTTTTCTTTTTTTTTTTTTCTTTTCCTTTTCACTCAATTAGTTGTAAGAAATATGTAATAATCATTTATGTAAAAATACAAATTAAAAGATAAACATATCTTATATTGTATAATTTTCATGAAATAAATAAATAATAATAATAATAATAATAATAATAATAAAAGATAGCCGCAAAAAATTAAATTTTTAACAGATTTTAAAATCTCTTCTTGAAGGAATAACTTATTTAGAAAAATTATATTCATATTTATTTTTAAAATGAATCAGAATTGTTTCCTAAAATTGGATCCTATTGAGATAAATTAAGATTAGAAGAGTGCTAGCACTGAAAGAATAAGTACGCCATAAAATATAAAAGATATATTATTAATACAAAATGAGTATCTGAAATTTTTCAATCGAATATTTCTATATAATAATATGAACAAATATATCAATAAAAATTAAAAGTTCCAGCTTCTGAAGTTATTCAAGAGCTCGATTTTACCTATAAATAGCAGCTAGAGATGTATAGAAATTACAGCTAGGTATCTGTTTTTAGTACGTATTTATACTAGATTTTTAAAAGTTAAAACATCTTAAAAATAATATGTAGAGTACATTTTCTATATATAGAGGATAAATTATAAAATTAGCGTTCTCTCGAAAAAGAAAGTAAATAAACAAAAAAATTATAACCGATAAAATGGTGGGCCACCCTCGTAAATAAATACACTAACCCCAAAATATATGATTCAAAAATAAAATTCATATATTTTATTTTCGAATTTTCTTTTGTTGAAAAAAAATAAAGATAAACGGCCGATTATCATCAACATATGAGAGAAATAATTGATTATAATTTTAAAAAAAAATATATAAATAACAATAATAAATTTTTATTTTTTTTTTCTACATACTACAATTTCGTTTTATTAAACACAGAAATAAAAATTCAAATGAATTCTCATAATTATTATTATTTTTTTTTAATTTTATTATTATTATTATTTTTATTTATCATTTCAAAGCTGAAATAAAAATAAATGACGGAAAAAACGTTTACAGCAGAAAAATAAAATAAAATAAAAAAAGTTAATAAATAACAATTTTTTCATAATAAAGTTAACAATCTAATTCAATTAATTGAAGAAAAAAGTTGAAAAATTTTTCAGTTTTAGAATATTTGATTTTTTTTTTTCGATCTTCATTAAATTACAAAAAAAAAAAATAAATATATGAAAATATGAAATGGAAAAATTTCTTTTTATTAAAAACGAAACAGTTCATTGCTAATAATTTAACAGAATGGTTTTAAAAAATTAACATTACAAATATATAAAATAACACTATCGGTCTGCGCACTTTAATATATTGTGAATAGTAATAGGAAAAAAATATAAAAAAAAAAATTAATAAAAATAAATTATATTTTAATAAAAAGGATAATTTAACAAAATAAAAAAAAAAAGAAAAGATTTTTCCAACATTGAATGTAATGAGATAAAATGGTTATTAATACAGTTGATAATTTAATTCCAAATCTGAAATTAACAACATGTAAAAAATTATTATTATTTTTCTTTTAATTGTATAATTTATTAGTTAAAAAAGGATATCAGATTTTCATATATAAAAAAAAATAAATTATCTATTTCCATTATGAAAAAAATAATATAAATGTATCTTAAAGAACAAAATTTCAAATTAGAGTTAATAATGTTAATATCATCTTTTAATTTGTATATTATTAAAATATTGGTTTGCTATTGCTGTGTTATAATATACTAAATTGGAAATATATTGTTTTTCGGCATATAAGATGTAAATATTTTCTCCTACGGATGGTCTAACAAGTCTTTGACTGGATAAAGAAGACCAAGAATTAATAATATTTGTTCTTATTCGATAATGCTAATTAATGTTTAATTTTTTTAATTTTTATAACGAATTGATAATTTGACTTTTTAATATTAATAAAGACAAGAAAAAAAAAATTCAAATTAAATATAAATTTCAAATAATTAATTTTAATACCTATAAACTAGTGTTATAGAATTGTAGATAACTCTAAACAGAAAAGAAACTTCAGGCAGATTTCAAAAAGAATTTCGAATTTTCTGTGGTTAAAATATTCTACATTGTTTAAAAGCATTGATTAAATTAAAGATTGTATAAATTAATGTTTTCATGGAAAATTAAGAATATATTTTCATATACGTTTCTTTGTTTGACTTCAGTGCACTCAAAATGAAACAATAATCTCCGAATTTTTAATGTCAGTCCGAATTAATTTTGAATGTTTAAAATGATTTTGCAACTAAATTAATTACATAAATTATTTATTAACTATTGACTATTCATAAAAAAGAAATTATTTTGTTACGTCTAAATAAAAATTGTGCTCATCAAAATATATTATTATCAAACTTTTGTATTGAATAATAAAGATGATTAGCGAAAAACTAGAAGAAAGCTTATTTATTTTGTACGTACATACATATGTTTTGCTCTTTATCCAGTTCAATAATAGGGCTGACTAATCCTTCAGTAAAAAACACAAAGAATATGTACATTGTACATTAAGATTAATTGGATTTATTTATAGGAGCCTTTGAATTATTTTTCACTCTCATGTCATTACAATTTTCTCAATAAAAATATAGATTACTGCAAAAGGGCTTCCGCTAATTATAAGTATCGTTAACTCTCACAGTAAAGCAACAAATTTTTATCACAGTTGAATGGCGGAATGTTGTTATTTTTTTGCTGATAAAGTCGAATTTTTCTAAAAAATTTCAATTAAATTTTTAATCATGAATACGTATAAATGTGTATATACTTAATTGCCTGTCAAAAATTAACCTAATAATTGTAAATTACTGAAATTAATGAACTTTTATTTATAATGAAATCACTTTAATACAGGTGTTACCAACAGAATTATCCTGAAGTCGTGTAGTAACGCAAACATTTATAAATAAGCAAATAAGAATTTATTATTTTTAGGGGTATACAAGAGGGCTGGAAAGTTATTTTGATATTTTATATAAATATTAAAAATTGTTATATAGTTAGAGATATTTTGATGCACATGTGCCTATGTGCAATTGAATACAAAATTTCGTCTCGAATCTTGCAATTTATTTTAGTATTGACTTTTATATTATCTTCAGCAAACACCACAAGTTTCTTTCCTTACATAATCTATATGTATGTATATTCCTAATCAGAAATATAACTGATATCCTTTTTAAATCTAAATTAATATTAAATTTTAAATTTACATTAAAAAAAAAATTAATTAGAAATATTTTAAATTACTTTTAGGCCAATGTGTTTTTAATGTAAGAAATTTTCAATGTTTTCTTTTATTTTTGGGACGTGGTATAATGTTTGCATTATGGTTAGGATTTTCACAAATATTAATACCAATGCCAAAAATTTATGCAGGAGAAGAGGTGAGACATTTTATTAAAGTTTTAATTAGTATCTAAGCTAAGCTGTTCGAGGAAATTATAATTCCAAATCAAAATTAAAAAAAAAAATTCCCATGATTTTCAAATTTGGTATGTTTTTTTTAATATTAAAGTGTGGAGATAAAAGCTTTTGATTGATCGACATAGAGATGGCATAAAAACAAACTATATAAATATATTAAAATCAAATTATAAAAATTATATTTGATTTAAAAATTACAATTTGTTTAAAAAAAATATATACATATGATTTATTTATTTATTAAACACACTATTTAGTTTTGCAATAGAGCAAACTTTTTTTTTTAACCCCTAACACAATTTAACTTAAATGTCATAGTCATAATAATTAGTAATTTTTATTTTTATAGGTAATAGAATGGTCAGAACCAATTAAATCTCTACTAATTAGTGGAACTATGTTTGGTTCTTTGATTAGTCAGATACCAGGTGGAATGCTAGCATGTCGATATGGAGCAAAGTATGTTCTATTATTGGGTATTTTGTGTTCAACTTTAGCAAATTTATCATTACCATATTTAATAGAATTTAATGATTGGCGAATAATAATGGCATTACGAGTATTTGCTGGATTTGCTGATGGAATTGCTCAGCCAGCTTTTATTGCATTCTTATCAAAATGGATTCCGATTAGAGAACGTAAGCTGAAATTAGTATATAATTAATATTGTTTAAAAATTTGTTGAAATAACAAATTCAGTGATTAGTTCTAAAATATCTTCTCTATATTGCATTCAAATATTCTCTAAATGGATAAAATTAAAGGATTCTTTCGATTATAATGTACTAAATTATTTTTATGAAATATTATCCGCTAATTGATTTCATATTTATGTTGTCTTTATCTTATATACACAGTACAAAATAAACTATTCTATTAATGTTTACTAACTAAGTAAGTAAATAGGTCGATAATATGAACATATTTAGATAATATTAAAATAAAACTCTAAGTATATTTTATCTGCATACAAACATGTACAGGTACACATAGGGTTTCCAATTACTCGGCAAAATCAATTAATCGAGTTTTCGAGTATCTTTAAGGAAAATTAACCGAGTACTCGATTAACCGAGTATTTTAAAAAATAATGTATGTTATGTAATTTATGTTATATTTTTAATTTTTAATTAAAATTATAACTTTAATTAAAACATTTTTAAAAAATTAGTACATCTAACGATTCGAAGTTTCCAGTTTGTCGAATAAACTTATTTTCAAATTTAAAAGAAGAACTAAAACAATTTTTTTGAAAAGCTTACTTACTTGCTTTCACTAGTTTTGAATTTGGACTGCAATTTTTAAAACAAAAAACCAAAACTATATTTTTTTCAAAGCCTAGTACTGACACAATTTTTTCCAATTTAAGTTCATTTGATATTTATTTTGCCTCTACAAAATTGTTTAAATAATAACCGACTATTAAAGACGAAAAACCGATTTTCGAGTAATGTAAAAAACAGGAAAATAACCGAGTAACCGAGTACTCGATAACCGAGTATGGAAACCCTAGGTACACATGTACAATTGTACGTACAAAAGTAGAATTTAATATCATAACATATGAAAGCGAAAAATGAACAAATCAAATTTCTACGCTTAGTATTAAGTATAGGTATTAGGTTCCGTTATTAATTTCCTGGTTATTACTTACATTAATTTACATTAGTCACAATATGTAAACGTTTATAAATGATTGATCAAAGAATAAAAGCATATTAAATTTTTACATATAACATACGTATAAGTTACATGATAAAATATCTCGATATTAACCCAGTCCACTCAATCGTAATAAGAACAATAAACCATATAATATAATATCATAAAAAAAATATACTTAATAACTAAATTTGAAAATTATATAAAATTATTGTTCATGTGTTATGAATATTTCTTTACAAAATTACATTTACAATAATTAAGATTAGAAAAATTAGAAAATTGGATTGTTCCGTAATATTGTACAATGCAATAATATTTCAAATTATGTAGCTTTTATCATAAAATCTATTTGTATTCGCAACCCTGAAAAGTAGGTGATAGTCACAACAAAAATTTTCTTTCCTCAAATATTTGCACGATTTTATTTTGTGTTTTTTTTTAATTATACAAAAACAGAGTTGTACTGGCCGAAGTTACCCGTGGATCGTATTTCAAATGTGTTTTAAAGTTACCGAAATCTCAAATTGTGTGCATTTCGCGGCCTAAACTTGTTAGTTTGCGTTCAGAACAAAATTTATTTATTTTATTTTTATTTCAGGAGGACGAATGGTTACGTTTGTTTATTCTGGTGGATTCTTTATGAATACAATAATGATAGCAACAAGTGGTGTAATTAGTAAGAGATTTGGCTGGCATATTTTCTTTTACATGTGGTCGTCCATTGGATTAATATGGGCATTAATGTGGTATTTTCTTGGATACGATGATCCCGATAAACATCCTTTTATATCGAATGTCGAATTTAATTATATAGAAAGTTCACTTCAAGAAGTTAAAGCCCATGAATATATACCATTTCCATGGAAGAAGGTTATTAAGTCTAAGCCATTTTATGCTGTATTATTGTGTCAATGTTGCGGTGAATGGACATTCGCAATGATGTCTATGAACACAGCTCGCTACCTAGCCGGAGTATTTAATTTATCACTTGAGTATAATGGATTCTATTCATCAATTCCGATATTTGTAAGATTAGTAGCGAGTTTTGGCTATATTGGTATAGATTCGTTAGTTAGTTCTAAATTAAAATTAAGTCGTAGTCGAAAAATTTTCAACACATTAGGACAATGTGGAGCTTCTGTAGGGTTTTTAATTTTAGCATTTATGACTAAGGATTATTTAATAGAGGCTGTGATAGTTATGGGTTTGTGTTATGGTTTAAATACTGCCACAAATCTTGGTTATATGATCAATCATATGGATATTGCACCAAATCATGCAGGCACACTCAAAGGAATTAATAATGTTGCAGAAGGATTAACTTCAATATTATCTAATAATTATTTGGGAATTATTGTAACAGATGTGGTAAGTCGGAAATTTGTTTAATTTTAAATTGACATAAATTTATCAAATAATTTCATGTCAAAACTTATCTTCTGGTTTTTCTTTTATGACAGGCCAATTATAATAAAAGCCTATTGAACCATACTTTACACAGTTCTCCAATAAAAGCGAAGCAATTTGAAGATTTATAAATAAGTTTTGTAAATAATTTTAATAGTTCCAAATACGAATACGAATTTAGCTTTAAATGCTATTTTATTGGCATATTATACTTTCTCAAGATAGTACGATGTTTTTTATTCGAAAAATCAGTACAGCATAAAAAACCTCTGTTGTAAGCTATACGCTTTCTATTTTGTTAAGCACATAAATCAGCTTAGAGAACTCGAAGTCCCTGGAAAATCGTCAAACATTACCAAACAAAAAGAAATTGAGCATATTAATATATATATATTTTTTTCAATTTCCAGTCCGATCAAAGTCAATGGGAAATTGTGTTTTTGACAGCGTTTGTTATATTGTTCAGTGGTGGTTTAATATTTTTATTTTTTGGATCAACTAAAGTTCAAGACTGGAATTATTCGTTAGAAAAGAATAAAGAAGCTATTTTACAAGAGAATCTAAGTAGAATGAAAACTAAATCTCGTTCGGTTTGTGAAAATTCAAAATATTCGTTAGAAGACAATACTGATGTCAGACCAAGAAGTAAATCAATGCTTCCCAGTTCGCTTGTACGTACAATATCGATAATTAGTGATAAATAATGAATTATTGGGCCCTATTAAAGTGGCGCATATTAGAATTTAAAAAGCTAGTCACCAAAATTAAACTTTAAATAAATTAATTTAAGTATTATACCTATATGCAATAATTTTGAATAAAATTATGTTATAGAAGCTATTGTATGTGATGTTACTGAAGCGAAATAGATAATATTTTTTAAAAATTTTATTATTTTATATATTATATTAATTTATATTATATATTTATATGTACATAATGATTACAAAATAAAAATTATAAATAAAATTCACAAATTAAAACACATTAGGTATGTAAAATATAATGAAATTTCGAATGCTAAATTTTAAATCTTATAATAAGTTCCGGATAAAATTTTCAATTTCCATGAAAAAATTCATTATTTTATTGAAGAAAACAATGTTAATAGGAAAAGTAAACAAAAAATTTTATTTTTGATAATACTTGACCACGATGATTATGTTATTATGACCTTAACATTGAACATTTATTGCATTAGTTCAACCTTGAAACATATTAAAGCACAACATTAATTACGTTCTATTCAATATTAACTTCTGCTTATTTTTGTTTTTTTATAAATGCTTTCTCTTGTTATTATTATCGACATCATCATTTTATTTGTCTCAGTGAAAAATTTTGACAACAAATTATATATACCTAAGTACTTAATTGAATGAAACACAAAATTAAAAAAATAAAAAACAAATTTAAGTTATAGTAAGCATTATAATTATAAGCTTTTTGTGTTAGGTACACGATCGTTATTAATATAGCTGTAGGTGAAAAAGCTTTTCTTTAACTTAACGCGATTGCCCACATTGAATTATGACGTGAATCGTGACGAATTAAAAATGCGAATTATTTATATGAAATTTAATTTAAAAGGAAAAAAAGAAGAAAAAACCTCGAAACCAAATTAAATTTTCTTATCATCCGATGGTAATTGTATGGAAAAAACTACTAGTGGAGTTTTCCAAAACTATACATATATATTTTTTTTTTTGCAGAAATTGCAATTATCTAGTCTAGACCAAATTATGTCTAATTTATATATTAAAATTAAATAATTAAAAAATTTTTTTTTTTCAAAATTTATTCAGTTTTGTTTTGACCGAAAATAGTTAGTTTTTGTTTTAAAAATTCAAATTTTAATTTTTTTTTAGTTATTTTAAATTAAATTTTTGTTAATTATTTAATTTAAGTTTTTAAAATGATTGATCATATTTTAAGTTCTGAATTCTTATTATCACGAAACATATTTATATAAAAGAAAGAAAATATTTACATGGCACACAAAATTTCCTTATTATATAGGTCTCACCTATAATTTCTTTATATATCTTATCTCTTGGTTGCACATAATGTACACTGAAAAAATAGATAGCAGCGGCAGCTATTTTTCTGTACATTTTTTGCCAAGTATATGTTGAAATCGAACCAGTGGATTACATTAGCAAAATTTGCTTTTTGCCATAGCAAGGAAAATTTCAATAGTTTTACTTTTTAACATATTTGTTCATACGATTATTGCAATATTTGTCATAAAAAAATTTGAAACTCATATTTTTTTTATCTAATTTTCAAATTTATCTAAAATTAATTTGCAATATAGTTTTGGACGAGTTATTTAATAATAAATTCAAGATTTTGAGCACATATTATCATAAAATATAGCAGTTTTAGTTCTCATATAGCTATTTTTTCAGTGTAGAGGTCAAATCGAGCTAGTGGATGACTTTATCAAGAATAGCCATTTGTCATAGCAAAGAAAAAGGTATTTTTATTTTTTAATATATCTGTTCATATGATTATTGTATTCAACATAAAATTTTTAGAAACTAACTTCTTTTGTAAAAAGATGTATCTAATTCTCTAGAAAAAACAATTTTCGATTAACAATTTTTGTTATACAATTTTTAATACATTTTTTGACGATTTATTATATAAATATTTGATAATGAATACAAGAATTCGAGCACATACATAATGCAGTTTTATTTATAATCTTAATACTGCAATTTACAGCTGATTATCCATCGAGTTTTTATTTTTAGTTCAGATAAAAAAATTTAGTACAAAAATTAATTTTTTTCACAACTTAAATAACATTAACAACTTAAATAAAATTTAGGTTTTCTTTTGTAATTTTATTGATTTCTGAATAAATATTTGTTTGCTAAAAAAATAAAAAAAAACAATAAATTTTTGCAAGCAGATGGAAAATTCACTTGAATTAATCAAATTTTAATTGTTTCTTTTTATAATAAGTACCAATTATTTCACATATAATCACGTTCGCTTGCGTTGAACATAAAAAAAAAAAAATTTTTATCGGAAAATATTATATCAAATTACAATTTAATAAATTATTTTTAATTATAATATTAAATTTTACTTATAATTAAAAATATTTTAAATTAAATATAAATAATAAAAAAATATATATTTATTATAGTTTTTAAATCACGAATTGAATGAAATGGAGACACTCTTTCAGTGCAAGTATTTTCACTTTTAAGCTTTATTATCTAATCTTAAAATGCATTTTATTCGAACATGTACATTAAAACATCAATTCTTTTTATTCAAATGCAAATATTTGAAACTATGAATAAAACGAAAAAAAAAGTTTTTATTATCATAATACGAAAAATTAAAAAATATCGTATATCTTTGTATCGTCAATTGATAGTCTAACTTTTTGAATGTTATGATTAAGGACAGCAAATAATAATGTTAATCACTAAGTCTAGTAATAATGTAATGAAGACTTAAAACCAAATCCCTAAAAATAAATAAAAATAACTGCATATTTTCAGGCTAGTATTTTTAAATTATATTCTTTAAAAAACATAAAAGTAGGTAACTTTTATTTTATTTTAATAAAATTATTTTAAAACAATTTTATATAGATAGTTTATTTGAAGCAATTTTTTGATTTTAGATAATGGTTAACAATATTTATGAACTAATCGAAAAACTAAAATTTAAAAAACTTAATCACTTATATGTAATTTAATCTTTTATTGGTTAATTGCATGAAAAAAAAAAAACGAATTATTATCCTATCATTAGCTTATTACAAAATAATCAAGCCTGCCTAATAGATTTCTCAGATGACCTTATGATGTTTCTTCGGTGTTCTGCTCAACAATGCCATACGTTAACTACCTGGTCTATCCTATTGCTTATAAATTCACTGAGTAATGGAAAAACCATGTTTACATTTTTTCTAGTTAGTCGCAGCTATTAAGTACCTAGCCTACAATGTATATTTTCGTTTAATCGTTTGAAATACATTTTAATGCAATTGAATATATTATTTCCTATATTTTAACAAATTTCATTATCAAAATTAATTACTATATCTAAATATAATATACCTATATGAAGTTTTTAATAATCTATATTTATGATATGTTTCTATAAATGTTTAAATAAATTTTAATATATTTATTATTCAATAAAATGTATTAGCAGCTAAAAATATTTAATTATATTTTTTAAATTATTGTACAATTTTTTTTTTTAATAATTATTATAAATCAGTTTATGATGTGCTTTTAATTGAAACAGTTTAATAGTTTTGTTTAATTTAAAATTCTTTACAAAAAACATAATTATATTTATTTAAAAATTAAAAAGAAAAGAACTTACTTACTTAGAAAAATGACAACTATCGAAATTAAATTAAAAAATAGAAACAAAAATGGTTAATATTATTTCTTTTGATATAAATTAGAATATTTATCAATTTTTATCTTATATTTGGAGGAAACCACTGTTTTCTGGAGCTTTACATTTTAAGATTATTAAAATCAAATAATCATTCAAATTTTTTTTGAATGTTTTAATTATTTTAATGTTTTCTTTTTAGGCTCAAATTTTGGGATTCGCCATTTACAAGTTTTCCTATTATTTATGTGTTGCACATTATCATATTTTATTAGAATCAATACAAGTGTAGCTGTTGTTGCAATGACAAACAAAAATACAACGAACCCTGATTTTGAAGTAAGTTCCATAGAACTTCTATAGTTTTTATAAATAAATGGTTCGGAAATTTTTTTTGAACCAAAATAAATGTATAGATAGTCTCTCTAATATTTTTTGAAAGATCTCCAATAATCCTGTTCGAAATGAAAATTCAATAAAAATATTATATGAAAATTATTTCTCCTTTATAGGAATTTCCTTGGAAAGAAAAAGAAAAAAACTTAATATTAAGCAGCTTTTTTTGGGGTTATGTGATAACACAATTACCGGGAGGATGGTTAGCAGAACGTTATGGTGCCCGCTATTTACTGCTTTCATCAGTTTTGATACCAGCTATATTAAGCTTACTTACTCCCACTTGTGTTCATTATGGTGGATGGGAAGCTTTCTGTGCAATTCGTATAGTACAAGGAATATTCCAAGGATTTATTTTTCCTTGTTTTCATACATTTTTAGCTAAATGGTCGCCTATAAATGAAAGAAATCGTTTAGGCGCTTTCAGTCATTCGGGAGTTGAATTTGGAACAGTGTTGGCATTTTGTGCCAGCGGTTTTATAGCAGCCTCACCAATGGGTTGGCCCGGAATTTCTTATGTAAGCGGCGGTTTGGGGCTTATATGGTGTGTATTTTGGTTTTTTTTTGGTTCTAATAATCCTGATGAATCCAAGATGATTTCTCTAAATGAGAAAAAATACATAGAAGCATCAATGCAGCAAAGTTATAGTAATGTTAAAAATGAATTAACCACACCATGGTTGCATATATTGACTTCAATACCATTGTGGGCATTATTATTTGCGAGAGTATGTCAAGCTTGGGGCTTCATTATCTTGTTAACACAAATACCAACATATATGAATAGCATTTTAAAGTTAGATATTAAATCGAATTCGATTTTTTCGGCAATACCATATGTTGTTATGTTAATTGTATCCTATACTTTCATTTTAATTGCTGATTTTTTATCCAAGAAGAGTATAAGCTTGACTTGGATAAGAAAAATATTTAACTCAATTGCATTTTGGATTCCAGCAATAACAATTGTATGCTTAGGATTTGTAACTTCTGATCATTTGCCACTGGCAATAATTTTATTAACTATAACTGTTGGTGCCAACGGTACTCACACATTGGGAAGTGTTATGAATCATATTGATTTGGCATCAAATCATGCTGGAGTTTTAATGGGTATTTCAAATACGCTAGGAAATTGTATTTCAATAATTGCGCCATTAGTTAATGCACAAATAGTTAATAATGAAGTAAGGATAATTTATACTATTATATGCATACGCACATTTTAATAATTCTAACATTGATTAAGGATCCTAAAACAATATTACCAATTTCATACAAAAATTTTATTTGAAGTTGTTATTTCGTTTTACTTACACCTTCAAATAAAATTAACAAAAAAGAGCAAGAAAGTGTTGTATGAAGCTGATTATCTTTGTGAATTCCTAATCAATGAATCTATTTAATTATTTATAAAGTTTTATGATATGTAAGCGAGCTCAATAATGCGATTTTATTGATTTAAATTAAAAATAATAAGTGAAAGTAAACATATAAAGTTTTTATTTATACAATTTTAATCTAAATAATAAAAAATTGTATTTTTCAATGAAAAACAATGAAGAAGGATTAACATTATAATTTAATATGTTTATTCAATATATTTAAGATTACTAAACTAATTTTTATTTTCCAATATCCTTGAATTAATCTGCAAAATTTTTATGAGAATTTCTTGTTGGCGATTAATTATATTAATTGTTAAAAAAAAACCTAAATAATTTTTGTTATAAATTTAATATTAATTTTATTTTTTTTTATTAATTTTATAGAAAGATCAATCACAATGGAGAGTAATGTTTGGAATAACGTCCGGTTTATTTTTTATCGGAAATTTAGTATATTTGATATTAGGAAAAATGGAAGAACAACCTTGGAATAATGAAAAGATGAAACATAAAGATATTGAAAAAATGGAAACCTCAAAAAGCTGATCATAATGTTCATCTTATTGCAATATAAAAATTAATTTAATTCTATTTTAGTCCTATCCCATTCTGCATCAAGAAAAAATCAATCGAAAAATTTTAATTTTATTAATTAATTTAAACATTTAATTTAGGGGTCCCGTATTAGCAACATTTTTTATTGGCAACTAAATAGTTGAGCAATTCAAAAGGTTTTTTTAACCGCACATTAGAAACTAAATAATTATGCTCGTTAAACAAAAAAATTAAAATAAAATACAAAAATTACTAAAAAAATTAAATTTTTTAGTTGTCCTCAACTTAAAAATCATCAGTGCAGAGGTTAAGTTAAATCATAGATTAAGAATACAGAAAGATGGGAAGCTTCATACAACATTATTTTTGGTATTTTTATGTGAATGTGTTAGTAAAACAAAATAAAATACGTGATAATTATCAATGTATGAAACGAATTTTATTTAGTTTTACTAACACCTTCACATAAATATACCAAAAAAGACTGAAAAAATGTTGTATGAAGCTTCCAATCTTACTGTATTCTTAATCTATGGTTAAATGTAAACTAATATGGTTTATTTCTGTGATTAAAAAGTTGCTTGAAAAAAGTTGCGACCTGTCAATAAAAAACTTGAGTTAATATTGTTTGAAGAAAATAACTTTAAGGTAGAAAGAATATAATATATGAAATTATTTTATACAATAACAATACTATTAAAAATATTATAATAGGATGATTGAAAAACTAACATAAAATATATTTCTAAAATAATGGTTTTTATGCTTTCAATGCACTTTTCTCCCAATAGACCTGAAAATCGAAATATCGATATTAAGGAATAATGAATTAACTTAAACATAATTACTTTTGTAATTATTTCAGATTTTTGTAAGTTTTTTGATTCAATTTATTTTTTTATTTTTGGGATGAAGGTACGGTAATGTGGCATTAAGGAATGAACCTTGAAAATAAATTCATTTAGTTTTCAGATCGATTGGTTTTAAATTGCATTTAAATGAAAAAATAAAAATTTTCAAAATTATACTTGTGATTACAATAGAAAACAGGTTTACCATAATTTTATAATTTATGAGGCTCAAGAACCTACCTACATACTTTGGATATTTATTATTAATCGATTATTAATTATCGCCATATATTTTAATTTTAAATTAATTTTAAGTGTATAACTGATTTTTTTTTCAAGATAACATAATAGAAAATTTAAATAAATTCTAGATTAATGTATTAAATTTTGTTTTTGATTTTGGGGACCATTCCATAGCATTACTCAAATAATTCTTGACATGAAATAAATTCTAAAATATTTAGCTATTTAAAATTAAAAACTATATAATGTTTAATTAACTACAATATTTAACATTTTCGTTCAACATTATGTTATGCGATGTAATAAGTCTTTGGAATTATTATCGCATATTACATGTATACCTCTATAAATACAAAAAATAAAAATTAATAAAAGCTATGTATAAAACAATTAATATGAAGTGCTAAATTTTTTTAATATAGGGTTTAATTAATTTATTTTGATATTTAAAATATATTACATGTACAGAATATGTAGATTATTAAAATTTAATTACTTTAATAATTTTCACGACGGAATGAACAAAAAAAAAATCAAAGCACTTCAATCGAAATAATGATCAATTCTATTTATTATTTAAATATCATGAAAATTTGGTAATTTGAATTAGTTTACAAATAAATGTTTATAAGAAAACTTAAAAAAAAAAATTAAAAAATAACCGAACAAAAAAAGAAATTAAAAACTAAATAAGAAAATTTCGTTTTGAATTCAAAATGACCGCAATTTTGGCAGAAAAGAAAGGTTTGTTTATATAGAAGAAATATATTTAAAATATAGTAAAAAGAAATATTATGAAACCCTATCTGCATCTTAAGATCTTTCGAACAAATATTATACAGAATATGTATATCAAATATCATTATTTCTGTTAAAATCACACAATTCTAAGAAACCAAAAATATCATAGTTTGACTTCTAAATTAAACTATGTGCAGTACGTCCTCCTAAATAATCTAAACTAAATGTAGTTGCAAATAAATTCAAACAGAAAAAATCATAAGATTGAAACAAAAAGGATTGAAATATAGTATTATGTTATTTTAATAAAAAAGAAACTAAAAAGGATCATAATAAATATTTTATATTATCCAGAGTTTTTATGTATTATGCTTTTAATACTGAATTATGAAATAAAAGTTAATTTAAGAAAACGTTTCAATTTTTTAGTTTTTTTCCCTTTTTTCTTGAAATCCTTTTGATCGAACTAAGTGAACTGATTTGAATTATTATTATATATTAATAATTATATTTTTGTGTTACTGATCATATTACTGATAATATTAGCTGGTTATTTTGGGTTTTCTCACAGAATAAAACAGCCGGAATTCCCAAAACTTATCTTAACATTAGAATAACATTCGGAAAAGATCCAAATTTATTACATTTCAATTGAGTTTCAATTGAGTTTAATTCCTCATTATAATATCTCTTGCTGATTGAAAAGAGTGTAAAATGAGTGCATTTGTAATATAAGTACATGCGTAGGCTACTTGCAAATTTTTATTGAAATGAAAGCGAAATCGTTGGATGGATATCAAATTAATTGTCAAAAACGAACAAACTTACTGGGAACTACTGTTTCCCATGTACTTTAGCTAATCATGAAATTTGTAAACATATATAAATGTACATACACGTACTACTAAATTCACACTTTTATAACTCTTCAAAATAGATAAATTGGCATGTTATACTAAATAAAAAATGTTTGACATCCAATTCTCAAGTATAGAACACTCCAAAAATTTTAGATAATATTAAGGAAATCTTAAAAGAATTTGATTATTTTTTTTAGCTGTTATTGTTTAACACTTGAATAGATAGAATTCCCAATTTATATTTTCTGTTCAATAATAAATATTTTGAAAATTTAATTTTATTAATATAAAATTTATTATTTCTTATCATAACAGTAATTTTTATCGCAAAATAAATTTATTAGCATATGCAATTGACTTTCTGCTAAATAGATCCAAAATTGAAATTAATTTTTATAAATTATGTGGCCACTTATAATATCTTTAAATAAAACAGAAAAAGAATGTTAAGACTATTCAAAAGAACTTAGTCAACATGATCCAAAAATCTACACTTTTGTTTCTGTAGTTTAATTTTATTTAGTGAATCTCACTATTTCAAAATACATTAAATTTTCTTTAATGTGATCTTACACTTTCATTTTTTAAAAAGAAATGTAACGCTTTTGGAAATAAATATCTCAATAATATTTTATAATGTAGATTTGTTCTAAAACGACTATTTTATTCTTATTATAATTAATAACCAAATAAATTATATTAAATTTTTCAGTTCCTGTTTTAGGGGTTCGACATCTACAAGCAACTTTAATGTTCTTGTGCACAGCAGTAACATATTTCATTAGAGTAAATACAAGTATAACTGTAGTAGCCATGACAGATAAAAATACAACGAATCCAGACTTCGAGGTAAAAAATAATAATTTTGATCTTTAAAAAAATATAAATAACAAGTAGGTATATATTGAAAAGGTTTTATTAAAAAATCTATATAAATTAGCAAAAATTAAATTATAAAAACTACACATAATATACAATTGTATCAAAAGTTTAATATATTTATTCTATTTTATTTTAGGAATTCAATTGGATTGAATCGGAACGCAACAATATTTTAGGAGCATTTTATTGGGGTTACATTTTGACACAAATACCTTGTGGTTGGATAGCCCAACATTATGGTGCTAAGTTCCTCTTGTTAACCTCACTTTCATCTTCATCAATTATAAGCCTGATTACACCAATATCAGTCCATTATGGTGGATGGATGACATTTTGTGCGATTCGTATGCTTCAAGGTATGGTACAAGGAGCCGTATTCCCATGCTTTCATGTGTTTTTCTCAAAATGGGCACCATTTAATGAAAGAAATCGATTAGTAGCATTTGGGAATTGTGGAGCTGAATTTGGAACAGCATTAGCTTTTTGTTTAAGTGGCTTGATTGCAGCATCTCCATTAGGATGGCCTGGGATATATTATATTTCAGGGGCGATTGGTTTAATATGGGCAATAGTATGGTTGTGTTTTGGCGCAAATACTCCAGCAGATTCCAAAATAATTTCCTTAGGAGAGCGTAAATTTATCGAAGATTCAATTAATCAATTTTCTAAACCTAATTTGAAACGTTTACCTATTCCATGGTTATCAATTTTCACTTCCGTGCCTTATTGGGCATTATTCATAACAAGAATGTGTCAAGCTTGGGGATTTAACATTTTATTAACACAAATTCCAACATATATGAACAAAATATTAAAAATGGATATAAAATCAAATGCAATATACTCATCAATACCATATATATTTATGTTGACGATGACCTTTTTATTAATATTGGTAGCAGACGCATTATCTGCAAAGAAAATACGACTTTGTGTTATTCGAAAATTAATAAACACAATTGCTTTTTGGATTCCAGCTGTTTGTATAATGTGCTTAGCATTTATTGGTAATGAAAATATACCATTGGTTATTGTTTTATTGGGTGTAACGATTGGTTCTAATGGTGGTTCAGGTTTAGGGAGCTCATTGAATCATCTTGATTTAGCACCTAATTTTGTTGGTATATTGATGGCTTTAACCAATAGTGCTAGTACTGGTGTAGCTATAATTCAACCAATTATTCAGTCTGAAATTATTACCAATGATGTAAGTTTTAAAAAGTATAAATTAAAAACAATAATTATTTTACACATTATTTTTTCTTGTTTGTAGAAAGATCAAAGTCAATGGAAAATAATGTTTGTTATTACGTCGATAATTTATTTTGTAGGTAATTTAGTCTACATTATTTTTGGTGATACAAATGCTCAACTTTGGAATAACCAACCAGATGAAGAAGAATATGTAGAGAAGCAAGAAAAAATTAAATTGTAATGAATTTGCAAATCATAATTTTGGACAAATTATTTCTTATTATAAAATAATCTTGTACTTTTAAACATAATTTTAAGACTTTCAATTCTGTGATAAAACCAAATGTATTAAATACGACATAGATAAAGACATAATATTATTGAAAATTGGATATTTTGTTTGTGTTAACGATTAAATTAAGAAGGATTTTTTAGCCCATTGAGGTCGAAATAACATAATCAACTCGCAAATGTATTATTTCTATTTAAGTTTTAAGACCTACTGTCTACATTACTGCATTTTTATGTACATAATGATCAGAGCTGACTAATCTTAAGTATTTTTGTACCGAATATAATATACTCGTACTACAAAATATTGCAGTATTTTCCCACAATATACGGTCACTATTATACTGTTACTGCAAAAAAATTTCAGTAACAGTATTCGGCAGTATTTTTGCAGAACAGTAGTCAATATTAGAACAATACTTTAGTACTTACGCAATACTAGCATACTGGTACCGAAATTTTTTGCAGTATATACCAGTATATTGTGGTAAAATGCAGCAATGTACATATTTTTATTATTTAATATTTTTATTAGAACTCATTGTTCATTCTGTTTGTTAGCGAGCATTGAAATTGAATCGTGAAACATATGTACGTAAGTAACACAAATAATGTTTACTATTTAAAAATTATTGTCAATATTAGAAAATTAATATAATTATCAATGTTTCATTCGGTGTGTTTCAAAAAGCTAGAGTAGGTAAAAAATAAAAATAAAACTAAAAATAATAAAATATTGCATTTTAGCAGACACTAAAGCTCAACAGTTTAATGTGATTTTTAAAGGGTGTTACCCGAATCGCCGAAAGACATTTAGCAAAAACACATTTTGCCTAATTCCATTTGGCAAAAAAGACACTTCGCAAAAGAACCATTTCGCAAAACGGATAGTTAATAAACGTTCGCTTTAGCCTAATGAGACAGTTAACAACTTTCCAGTTAGCATAAGGACGTTTCGCAACTACAACTTTTGGCAAAATATACATTTCGCAACTACCCTTAAGGGTAGTTGCGAAATGTATATTTAGCATGCACTAAAATATGTTGCATTATCATAAATGCATATTATTAAATTAAACAATTCCAATTATATGCATTTTAATATCTGTTTTTTTTAATATCTGTTTTTTTAATATAGTTAATACAAATCCAGTTTTTTTTTTAATTTTAAATTCTCGGCAATCAAAAATGATAGTTTGACTTCCCTATAATCGTCTTTTCTTTTTAAAATATTTTCAATTTTTTTATCTTTTAAGTAATAATTTGTTTTTTTTTACTGCTGGTGGCCCACCAATTTCAAATTTTTTTATTTCAGCCGTTACATACAATATTTCTTTTCGGATTTCATACATGAGCCTATAAAATTCTACATGCTTTTTTTTTTTTTACAGTTAAAAAAAACCTTTAATATTCTATTCATCATATTTGTGCAAAATTTGTTAAACTATACTTTTGCGAAGTGTCTCAATTAATATGTTGTGAATTGGTATTTTGAGAAATATCTTTTTGCGAAGTGTGGCATTAGGCCAAATGGAATTTTGTTAAAGAGTTTTTTTTGCGAAATGGACATTCGCGAAACATACAAATTTGATAAGTGGCTTTCGGCCAAATAGACTTTTGCAATATGGAATTTGCAAAGAGGCCCGCTCCCATTTTTAAAATCTGGAGCTGAATTCTGATTTTGAAAATTTAAGGAAATTATAAAGGACTAATAAATAGGCGGTGAGCGCAAGTTTATAGCGAAAGTGAAAAAAAATGTAACGAAAGCGGATAGTGAATAAAAATATTTAGATATTGAATCGTACATCATTAAAATTTTTTTAATAAGAAAATATTACCATTAAATACAATATTTTTATTTCATACTAAACGATGTTAAAGTTTATCAAATACAACTTTAAAGTTAAACTTATGCTACATTTACACCTAATGGCTAATGGCTAATGGTAAAAATCTCCATTAATTTCTGTATAGCCATTGAAATGGAAAGTGTTCACACTACAGAAAAATTAATGGTCAAAAATGGCCTTGCCATTAAATGGTAACGCTGTAAAATGGCAAAATGTTGCCATTACGTTTACATTTTAATGGCATGAATGACAAACATTTGAATTTTTTCAATGACACCAGTTGTCTGATTTCAAAATGAAAAGACGTACTCGTGCTTTGTGCGCTGCTATTGTTGTAGCTTGTGCGTGTGAAGAAGTAGACACTGAAGAAAGAGAAAAGGATCGAAAAAGGCGGATCATTTGGACACGCGATCTATTTTTAAACCGCGAGCGCTTTGGGTTTTTCAAAGAATTTAATGTAATGTTGCGAGCTGGTTTTAAGTTGTGTGAATATGGAGCGTCGCTTCAGTTTTGACGGAGCATTCAAAATGAAAAGATATATGACTTTTAC